>JBBPBX010033577.1:0-33179 GCA_038048925.1 Garcialebias charrua
GCTTTGGGGGGATTTGAGTTTGGTGGCCTCAGCTGGGATGACAATCAGCACCTTTGAATCTATTTCCAAGTCAGAAAGTCAAATTTCGTATTGTGTGGAAACATGCATAGATGACAAAAATATGACATTATTATTATTATTAAAAGGGTGAACTGTCCTCTCCAGGTTGGAGGTGCTGTCTCAAGTCGGAGAGTCCAAGTGTCTCTGGAATTTGTTCACATGTGAGAGAAGAATGGAGCGAGAGATTGACAGATGGACTGTGCTGCTTCTGCAGTATCATGGACTGTGCTGGTCTATTGTGGTGAAGAAGGAGCTTAGTTGCACAGAAGCTCAAATTCTGGGTTGTGACTGAAAGTACAAGATTGCAGATACAAGCTCTCTAAATGTGCTTTCTCCACAGGGCATAGATTCTCTCTTATACATAGGATGAGAAGTTTGATGTAGATTAAGAGTAGGACCACTGCTCCTCTGCCTCAAGATTAGTCAGAGTCAGAGTAATGTACTTTTATTAGCATTGCACAAGTTTTCACCAGTACAGCGTGAATATGTACGCACAGTCATCCGGAAGGGGGGGTGAGTGTGTGAAGCTGCTGCTTATCAGACCACATGAGACATATCACATTATGTTCTTCAGCGCGGCCTCTTCATCCATATCGGGATGAAGGTCAAAGGTGTGAAAAACAAGGAAAGGACCATGAGGATCACAGCATTGGTATTAAAAAAAGATGTATCACATTTTGTCTACCAAGACACCACATGAGACAGTAAAAACTATACTAGAAGCACATTTAAGACAATCACATGTTGCATTTTGAGACACATGAGTCAGTTGAGGAGGTTTACGTATCTAGTAAGGATGTTCCCTGAACGCCTCCCTAGGGAGGTTTTTCAGGCATGTCCAACTTGGAGGAAAGACCCAGAACACACTGGAGAGACTGGGTCTCTTGGCTGGCCTGGGAACACCTTGGAATCTCCCAGAAGTGTTGGAAGGGGTTAGGGGTGGCTGTGGAAGGAGATGTCTGGACCTCCATGCTCAAACTGCTGCCCCCAAGACCTGACTCCAGAACGTGATGATGGATGTGTTGAGTCCAATGGCAAGACAAGTACAAAGTTGAGGTGCAAGTCCCAAGTCCAATGACCCAAGTCTAGAATTGAGTTGTATGTCAACACATGCACTCCTATCTTGTCTCAAATCCTTTTTTATTTTATTTATTTTGAGGCTTAAACCTGGAATCTGACAAAATATCAGTGACGCACGGTTTTAAAGAACATACTTTTAGTAAGACAAGTATTTTCAACTAAATATAATGTCACAAGTCCGTGGTGTCAATATCTGAGTCATGTTACAAGTCTTCTTTGATTCCATCAAGACAAGTCTAAAATCATCAAGTCAAATTCACATGACTCCAATTTAAGTCCTGGAAGTCCACACTACTGCCATCAAGCAAAAACTAATCCTGAAATGTAGATGATTTGGCCTTTAAGATTAATTTTAACAGTTTAGGCAGATTGAGTCTAAACCTGTTAAATAAAAGTACTGTACAGGTAGTCCCCGAATTACGAGCGCTCTGATCTGCGAGGTTCCAGACTTACGAGCTGCGAATTTTTGGAAAAAACGAAAAAAATACTGAGTTTTCATGTGTTTTTTCACTACAGTTAGCAAGTTAAGCATATAAACACACGTTTCCGATCATTTTTATGCACTCAAAAGTAGTTTTTAGATGAAAATAGAGTGTTTTTAGGTGCGCTGGCGAAATTTACGAGCGGACTTCCGGGTTTACGAGAGAAATGGCGGCCGTTCCAAATTACGAGATTTCCGGTTTACGAGCGCCTCCTTGTGACGGATCTCGCTCGTAAATCGGGGAATACCTGTATAGAACTATAAGAAGTAGAGATTAGAGGCCATACCTTGATCTTCATGGTGCTGGGAGCCAATGCAGTGATTTCCTTCTGCATGCGGTCAGCAATTCCAGGGTACATGGTGGTTCCTCCTGACAGAACGTTGTTGGCATACAGGTCTTTACGGATGTCAATGTCACACTTCATGATGCTGTTGTAGGTCGTCTCATGTATCCCAGCTGACTCCATACCTGCAAAAATATTTATGGCAATGTCCTGATGCATGTTCAATAATCCAGGTATAAAATCCAAGAAAGTTAAGTCAGGTTCTCTGGATGGGTTAAAAAAAAATTGTTTTTAATTGTAGAAATGTTTCGTCTTTCATCCGAAAGACTTCTTCAGTCTGAGGTGCTGTATTCAGCTCAGTCTTATAAATAGCACCTTCTCACAGTGGATCAACCAGTTTGCTGATGACAGCTGAAACCAGCTGCTCACATGATCGAGGGCCATCAGCCTAACGATGGATCGTTAGCACCCTGATGGTTGTTTGTTATTCACAGAGGGCTGAGTGATACCAGCAATAACAGCATTGTAAGAGGGGGACAGTTGAACCCGGAGGCCTCCACCTCTGTTTAATGATGGACGGTTTCTTTTCACAAAGATGGCCTCCTTTACTCCTCTCTCAAACCATTGTTCCTTAAAGACACTTTTTTGGATTTATGGCAATGCTTAAAACAACTGCATCTCTAACTGTCTGCTGATCAACATCAGTGTCAACATCTACTGTATAACTACAGATGAGCAGACAGGTAAATGAGAAACAGGGGGACAGCTGTCTGACCTATGAAAGATGGCTGAAAGAGCGTCTCCGGGCAGCGGAACCTCTCGTTGCCGATGGTGATCACCTGACCGTCAGGTAGTTCATAGCTCTTCTCCAGAGACGATGAGGTGGCTGCTGTTGCCATCTCGTTCTCGAAGTCCAAAGCCACGTAGCACAGTTTTTCCTTAATGTCACGAACAATTTCCCTCTCGGCTGCAGACAGAGGCAGATGGGTCAGAACCAGTATCCCTGGGCCGTGTTCAGGTTTGCTACCTTCATACCTGTTGTGACGAAGCTATAGCCACGCTCAGTCAGGATCTTCATGAGGTAGTCGGTGAGGTCACGGCCTGCCAGGTCCAACCTCATGATGGCGTGTGGCAGAGCGTAACCCTCATAGATTGGAACGTTGTGAGTGACACCATCACCTGAATCCAGGACAATACCTAACAATGGACAGGAGGGTTCTGTGTCAAATCTGACCACAAACATCGAAAACTATTTATTGTAGCAGGATTTTCATAATAAGAGTGTCTGAAGTTAAAAATGCTGAGAATCTAATTCTGACACCCCTTAGGTGTACATAAAAAATGTGTAGTAGGATGTTTGTTTCACAAGAGTCAAATAAAACCTAAAGTGTTGGGTTTGGTAAATTAAACATGAATTCAGTGATGATGCAGTGTCTGGTGTGTTCTGACCAGTGGTGCGTCCGGAGGCGTAAAGCGACAGCACGGCCTGGATAGCCACGTACATGGCAGGAACATTGAAGGTCTCGAACATGATCTTAGAGAAAAAAGATAAGACAGAACTTTATTGATCCCGCAGGAAATTGTTGTGCCAGAGTTTCAGTACAAAGGAACATACACAAGGGATCCCACAAGTTATGAAAAATAACAGAGAATATAAAAATGCCAGCAATTAAGCTCTAAACAGGTCAGGTGCAGACATGTGGGAAATGTCTTCTGTGAGATTTCAGTGTGAAAATATTAAAGTGTTCATTGTGGTGCAAGATTATGGAAGTAAATATGTGTAGCTATGATTTGAATTAAAAATGCCTCTGAAATTTTAATGTTGTATGCTTGCATTTAATTTTTCAATGTTAAAATATAGTCAGAATACATTTTTAACCTAAAAAAATTGTCATTATTTCTATCTGTTTGAAATTTCATTTGTTATTTTCACTTCAAGCTAAAAATTCACATTATTATTTCAGTGATCTCATTTTCAATAGCTGTTTTTCAGTTTAAATTTTCAGTGTTAAAAAAATTGGCATATAAAAAAATTCAACTGTCAAGTGATGTGCATTTCAGGAGAAGAAAGAAGTCGGTTCTAATGACCCAAAAGAAGGTTCAGAGCAACCACAGATCCCTGAAACTTCTGAAAAAGCAAGAAAGGTTTATTTACTGAAACAAATCTATATGATGGTATGTGCGCGTGGGGCGGCCGTGGCGTAGTGGTAATGGCAGTCGTCCCCCGATCGGAAGGTTGGAGGTTCGAATCCCGGTTCCCCACACCATGTGTCGTTGTGTCCCTGGGCAAGACACTTAACCCTGAGTTGCTCCCGGTAGGACTGGAAAGCGCCTTGCATGGCAGTCTGCCGCTACCGAGGTTTATGAATGGGTGGATGGTTGGTATTGTAAAGCGCTTTGGGGCTCCTCACAGGGGGCTAGAAAGCGCTATATAAATAAACTCCATTTACCATTTACGCACAGTTACATACTATTATAACGGTGTGAGGTCTTTCTGATGTACTATGTGTTAAGAGTGTGAAATCCTATGAATTAAGACTTAATCAATAAATGTTGAAGAAATTATAGAGTTTAATTTAAGAGATTATAGGGAAAGTTTATATTGAAAGTGAGTTAAATTTAAATGATTAAGGTTGTAAATGAATTAATGTTACTGACTAAAAATTGAAGAGAATTGATGGTTAAAAGGTCAAGTTCACAGCTAAATGTTTGTGTCAAGTCACCACAGGAAGTGGGAGTTTGAACAGATGGCCAGGCCAGTAAGAGGAAAAAGAAGTAAAATGTTAGGACTCTCAACAACAGTTATGGGGATTTACATGTTATATTAAATTTGGTATTTCTTAAATCTTAATTAAAACATTTTAGGAGATTTTCTCCCATTTTTGCTGCATTATGGCATTCTGAAGTTGCCTTTGTATTTTTTTTATTCTCCTTTTTGTTCAATGGATTTTTTGAACACACTTTAGATTTTGACTTTTTTGATTTTTCCAACTAAAGTTAATTTTTGATATTTCACTCCGGAAGATTCTGGGAACACGAGGTAAACTCTTGATGCCGGCTGACGACTCATCGAGTCCAGTAACGATCTCAGGTTTCTTTACCTTACATTGGCTCAACAAAATAAGGATTAATATATTTCTATTTTTCATCAACAGAACTTATAGATTTATAATTTTATGTTTTTGCTCATCGGAGCTTTATAGCTTTATAATTCTTTGGTTCAGCTCATTGGGATCAAGATCTCATTTTGGGCAAAGGGTGCACTTATCCCAGGGCTATGGGATTACAACTTTCACTTGCCTTTAACCAAAGAATTCTTCAGACGGTGAAATTGAGCTCTCTGATAGATAATGGTGTGTTTTGATTGTCCAGTCTGACACCATACCATTTTATTTATAGAGCACTTAAAACAGCGACAAGGCCAACCAAAGTGCTGTACAAACACTAGGCAACACACAAAGCGAAGCAAAAAACGGAATATAGACATGTAACGACCAAACACAGATCATCTGGTGTTGAAAGCAACAGAATAGTAATGGGTCTTTAAACGGGATTTGAAAACTGAGAGGGAGGGGCCTGTCTGACGAGCAGAGGTAACTCGTTCCAGAGTCTTGGTCCTGCTACAGAGAAGTTCCTGTCACCTCTGCGTTTAAGACGAGTTCCTGGAACTGTTAAAAGTACCCGGTCCTCTGACCTCAGAGCACGTGGAGGGACATACGGGTGTATCAAATCTGAGAGAGAGGCGGGACCAAGACTGTTCAGTGATTTGTAGACATACATGAGAATTTTGAACTGGATTTGAAGATGAACCAGTGCAGGGAGGCCAAGACTGGTGTAATGTGCTCTCTTTTGCCTGTACTGGTTAAAAATCGGGCTGCTGCGTTCTGGACCAGTTGTAATCGTGCAATGGTGTCTGACTGATACCAAACAGGAGTGAATTGCAGTAATCAAGCCTAGATGTAATAAATGTGTGAATTACTGTCTCCAGGTTGTTTTTGGATAATATGGGCTTCAGCTTAGACAGTCGCCTCAGCTGGAAAAAACAGGATTTGACGATCATGTTTACATGACTGTTGAGTTTCATGGAAGGATCCATTATCACTCCCAGATTTGTGACTTTTTGTTTTTCAGACGGGTAGAGCAGAAAGGTCAATGCAGTGGTTTGAGGTTGTGTTGTTGAGAGGGAACAACATGGCTTCAGACTTCGTATGATTGAAACTTAAGAAATTTAAAGCCATCCAGTCCCTGATGTGCATTGCACGATTACAACTGGTTCAGAACGCAGCTGCCCGATTTTTAACCAGCACACGCAAAAGAGAGCACATTACACCAGTCTTGGCCTCCCTTCACTGGCTACCGGTTCATCTTCGAATCCAATTCAAAATTCTCATGTATGTCTACAAATCGCTGAACAGTCTCGCCCCCGCCTATCTCTCAGATCTGATACACCCATATGTCCCTCCACGTGCTTTGAGGTCAGAGGATCAGGTACTCTTAATAGTTCCAGAAACTCGCCTTAAGCGCAGGGGTGACAGGGCGTTCTCTGTAGCAGGCCCAAGACTCTGGAACGAGTTACCGCTGCTCATCAAACAGGCCCCCTCCCTCTCGGTTTTCAAATCCCGGTTAAAAACTCACTACTACTCCATCGCTTTCAATGCCAGCTGATTTGTATTGGATCGTTTGATTTATGATCTGCAATGTTTTTATGTTTTTCGTGTTGTACTTCATTGTCTGTGTTGCCTGTTGCGTGTTTGTTTGTCCAGCACTTTGGTGTGGACTTGTTCCTGTTTAAAGTGCTTTATAAATAAATGGTATGGTATGGTATGGTATGGTATGATGTCAGCCAGGCAGTCGAGCAGAGGTTGAATAGAGCATGTACCATTGTGTCTTAGGGGGAAATAAATTTGACAGTCATCGGCGTAGAAGTGGAAAGGCAATGTTGTGTTTCCGGAAAATGGCACCAAGTGGCAGCAGGTATAAAGAGAATAGGAGAGGACCCAGGATGGACCCTGCGGAACCCCCCATTTAAGAGCTGCCACTGCAGAACTAAAATCATTGATGGAAACACAAAAAGACCTGTCAGAGAGGTAGGATCTGAACCAGTTGAGGGCTGACCCTGAGATGCCCACCCACTGCTCCAACCTAGCAATGAGGATCTCATGGTCGATGGTGTCGAAAGCGGATGTGAGGTCCAATAGGACAAGCAGCACAGAGTCACCAGTATCTGTGGATAGGAAGATGTCGTTAAAAACCTTCAGTAGGGCAGTCTCAGTGCTGTGGAGGGATTTGAAGCCAGACTGGAATAGCTCGGGGATAGCGTGATCCTCCAGGAAGCACTTTAGTTGGGACTCAACTATTTTCTCTAGAAGTTTAGAAACAAATGGGAGTCTGGAGACAGGCCTGAAGTTGGATAATACTGACGGGTCAAGGTTTAGGTTTTTTCACAAGAGGTTGAACAGCAGCATGTTTTAATGTTTTTGGCATCACACCAGTGGATAAACTGCTTTTCACAATTGAGAGAATGGAAGGACCTAGAGTAGGAAAAACCTCCTTTAGTAGCCGAGGGGGGACCACATCGAAGGGGGAACCAGATGGTTTCAGGCTGCACATGACCTGCTCTAGAGAGGACAGAGAGACTGGTTCAAAATGGTCAAATACAGCAACAGATTGAGGTGGGATGGATGGATCATGAGTTGGAGGAGAAATGAGAGCCCGGGTGGTCGCAACTTTTTCTAAAAAGAAATGTAGGAAGTTGTATGTAGGATACATAATGGGGTGGGTGTATTTTTGTCCAGTCTGAAACTCTCTGGTTTATTGTATAATTATATATAATGTAAAATAATCTGATGTATAATTGTGTGTTTGGGTTGTACCTGGGTCATCTTCTCTCTATTGGCCTTTGGGTTTAGTGGTGCCTCTGTCAGCAGGGTGGGATGTTCTTCTGGAGCCACTCTCAGTTCATTGTAGAACGAGTGATGCCAGATCTGACCAATAAGAGAGCACTTTCAGACAAAGATGGTTTCTTGTGTGTCGTTTTTTGTGTTTGTGTATAAAACCTTCTCCATGTCGTCCCAGTTGGTGATGATGCCGTGTTCGATGGGGTACTTCAGGGTGAGGATTCCTCTCTTACTCTGAGCTTCATCTCCCACGTAGCTGTCCTTCTGCCCCATGCCCACCATCACTCCCTGTCACTCACACACACACACACACACACACACACACACCTGTCAGCTCACACCTGTTTAAGTCACCTGGGATTGTTCTGTGAGTGTGGGCCCATCGGCCTCACCTGGTGCCTGGGTCGGCCCACAATGGATGGGAAGACGGCTCTGGGGGCGTCGTCTCCAGCAAACCCGGCCTTGCAGAGACCAGATCCATTATCACAGACCAGAGCGGTGCTGTCCTCATCATCACACATGACTTCAGTGGGTGTTGGTTCTATCACACAAAGAAAGAAACACATGAAGCATAGTTTTTAACTGTGTACACTTCTTATGTCTTCATTAAGTTACAGTTCAGAGGATCTGAAGCTCATCAATGATCTGAGATCACACTTTGTTTGTCCAGATGCTGTAGATCATCAGTCATGAACAACATGGCAAATACAGAGAGATTAAAATAAAACCAAACAGCTGGACCTCTGTGTGTCTTCTGTGAGCACCTGCAACCAAAACCTGTCAGACACAACACTGTCAGAGGAGGAGGCCCAAAGAAGGACATCTACACAAAGAAGAGCACAGAGCCACTGTCAGCAGCCAGATGTTCTGTGATGTGCAGTCTTACAGAACATCTGGCTGTGATGTGCAGTCTTACAGAACATCTGGCTGTGATGTACAGTCTTACAGAACATCTGGCTGTGATGTACAGTCTTACAGAACATCTGGCTGTGATGTGCAGTCTTACAGAACATCTGGCTGTGATGTGCAGTCTTACAGAACATCTGGCTGTGATGTGCAGTCTTACAGAACATCTGGCTGTGATGTACAGTCTTACAGAACATCTGGCTGTGATGTGCAGTCTTACAGAACATCTGGCTGTGATGTGCAGTCTTACAGAACATCTGGCTGTGATGTGCAGTCTTACAGAACATCTGGCTGTGATGTACAGTCTCACAGAACATCTGGCTGTGATGTGCAGTCTTACAGAACATCTGGCTGTGATGTGCAGTCTTACAGAACATCTGGCTGTGATGTGCAGTCTTACAGAACATCTGGCTGTGATGTACAGTCTTACAGAACATCTGGCTGTGATGTGCAGTCTTACAGAACATCTGGCTGTGATGTGCAGTCTTACAGAACATCTGGCTGTGATGTACAGTCTCACAGAACATCTGGCTGTGATGTGCAGTCTTACAGAACATCTGGCTGTGATGTACAGTCTTACAGAACATCTGGCTGTGATGTACAGTCTTACAGAACATCTGGCTGTGATGTACAGTCTTACAGAACATCTGGCTGTGATGTACAGTCTTACAGAACATCTGGCTGTGATGTACAGTCTTACAGAACATCTGGCTGTGATGTGCAGTCTTACAGAACATCTGGCTGTGATGTGCAGTCTTACAGAACATCTGGCTGTGATGTACAGTCTTACAGAACATCTGGCTGTGATGTGCAGTCTTACAGAACATCTGGCTGTGATGTGCAGTCTTACAGAACATCTGGCTGTGATGTACAGTCTTACAGAACATCTGGCTGTGATGTACAGTCTTACAGAACATCTGGCTGTGATGTGCAGTCTTACAGAACATCTGGCTGTGATGTGCAGTCTTACAGAACATCTGGCTGTGATGTACAGTCTTACAGAACATCTGGCTGTGATGTACAGTCTTACAGAACATCTGGCTGTGATGTACAGTCTTACAGAACATCTGGCTGTGATGTGCAGTCTTACAGAACATCTGGCTGTGATGTGCAGTCTTACAGAACATCTGGCTGTGATGTACAGTCTCACAGAACATCTGGCTGTGATGTGCAGTCTTACAGAACATCTGGCTGTGATGTACAGTCTCACAGAACATCTGGCTGTGATGTGCAGTCTTACAGAACATCTGGCTGTGATGTACAGTCTCACAGAACATCTGGCTGTGATGTGCAGTCTTACAGAACATCTGGCTGTGATGTGCAGTCTTACAGAACATCTGGCTGTGATGTACAGTCTTACAGAACATCTGGCTGTGATGTGCAGTCTTACAGAACATCTGGCTGTGATGTACAGTCTTACAGAACATCTGGCTGTGATGTGCAGTCTCACAGAACATCTGGCTGTGATGTGCAGTCTTACAGAACATCTGGCTGTGATGTGCAGTCTTACAGAACATCTGGCTGTGATGTACAGTCTCACAGAACATCTGGCTGTGATGTGCAGTCTTACAGAACATCTGGCTGTGATGTACAGTCTCACAGAACATCTGGCTGTGATGTGCAGTCTTACAGAACATCTGGCTGTGATGTACAGTCTTACAGAACATCTGGCTGTGATGTACAGTCTTACAGAACATCTGGCTGTGATGTACAGTCTTACAGAACATCTGGCTGTGATGTACAGTCTTACAGAACATCTGGCTGTGATGTGCAGTCTCACAGAACATCTGGCTGTGATGTGCAGTCTTACAGAACATCTGGCTGTGATGTGCAGTCTTACAGAACATCTGGCTGTGATGTGCAGTCTTACAGAACATCTGGCTGTGATGTGCAGTCTTACAGAACATCTGGCTGTGATGTACAGTCTTACAGAACATCTGGCTGTGATGTACAGTCTCACAGAACATCTGGCTGTGATGTACAGTCTTACAGAACATCTGGCTGTGATGTACAGTCTTACAGAACATCTGGCTGTGATGTACAGTCTTACAGAACATCTGGCTGTGATGTACAGTCTTACAGAACATCTGGCTGTGATGTACAGTCTTACAGAACATCTGGCTGTGATGTGCAGTCTTACAGAACATCTGGCTGTGATGTGCAGTCTTACAGAACATCTGGCTGTGATGTACAGTCTTACAGAACATCTGGCTGTGATGTACAGTCTTACAGAACATCTGGCTGTGATGTACAGTCTTACAGAACATCTGGCTGTGATGTACAGTCTTACAGAACATCTGGCTGTGATGTACAGTCTTACAGAACATCTGGCTGTGATGTACAGTCTTACAGAACATCTGGCTGTGATGTGCAGTCTTACAGAACATCTGGCTGTGATGTGCAGTCTTACAGAACATCTGGCTGTGATGTACAGTCTTACAGAACATCTGGCTGTGATGTGCAGTCTTACAGAACATCTGGCTGTGATGTACAGTCTTACAGAACATCTGGCTGTGATGTACAGTCTCACAGAACATCTGGCTGTGATGTACAGTCTTACAGAACATCTGGCTGTGATGTACAGTCTTACAGAACATCTGGCTGTGATGTACAGTCTCACAGAACATCTGGCTGTGATGTACAGTCTCACAGAACATCTGGCTGTGATGTACAGTCTTACAGAACATCTGGCTGTGATGTACAGTCTTACAGAACATCTGGCTGTGATGTACAGTCTTACAGAACATCTGGCTGTGATGTACAGTCTTACAGAACATCTGGCTGTGATGTACAGTCTTACAGAACATCTGGCTGTGATGTACAGTCTTACAGAACATCTGGCTGTGATGTGCAGTCTTACAGAACATCTGGCTGTGATGTACAGTCTTACAGAACATCTGGCTGTGATGTACAGTCTTACAGAACATCTGGCTGTGATGTACAGTCTTACAGAACATCTGGCTGTGATGTACAGTCTTACAGAACATCTGGCTGTGATGTACAGTCTCACAGAACATCTGGCTGTGATGTGCAGTCTTACAGAACATCTGGCTGTGATGTACAGTCTCACAGAACATCTGGCTGTGATGTACAGTCTCACAGAACATCTGGCTGTGATGTACAGTCTCACAGAACATCTGGCTGTGATGTGCAGTCTTACAGAACATCTGGCTGTGATGTACAGTCTTACAGAACATCTGGCTGTGATGTACAGTCTCACAGAACATCTGGCTGTGATGTACAGTCTTACAGAACATCTGGCTGTGATGTACAGTCTCACAGAACATCTGGCTGTGATGTGCAGTCTTACAGAACATCTGGCTGTGATGTACAGTCTTACAGAACATCTGGCTGTGATGTGCAGTCTTACAGAACATCTGGCTGTGATGTACAGTCTTACAGAACATCTGGCTGTGATGTACAGTCTCACAGAACATCTGGCTGTGATGTGCAGTCTTACAGAACATCTGGCTGTGATGTACAGTCTCACAGAACATCTGGCTGTGATGTGCAGTCTTACAGAACATCTGGCTGTGATGTACAGTCTTACAGAACATCTGGCTGTGATGTACAGTCTCACAGAACATCTGGCTGCTTCTGGATCTTTGCATGGACACGCCCCCATCATGCAGACTGGACTTTACAAAGTTCTTATTTGAAGACGCACCAGTTTCTTTGATGTCTCTTCACTTTTCTTCACACACGTCACATGAAGACCTGAACCAGAACCAGGGGCCTCATGTATCAACCGTGCGTGCGCACAAAAACCTTGCGTACGTCACTATCCACGCAAAACCCCGTATGTATCAAAACTGAACTGAACGTGAATATGTGCGCATCCAGGTACATTTCCACGCCAGCTCCAGAGCATCAACTACCTCATACATATACTGTGTACATTAACTCATATGCTGCTTGTGCCACTCTTTGCAAATGTCAATGCTAGAACCTTCAGTTTATTAGATATACTTTTTATACTTTTTATACTACTATGCAAAAACTCAGGACAGTATTACACTTTTATTATTTCATTTTATGCTTATGTTCATTGGGTGTTTGGTGTTTTAGGGGTGTTTGGTGTTTCAGTGTTGGTGTTAATTTTCATACTTTTATACTATTATGAAAAAACTCAGGACAGTGTTACACTTTTTTACTATTTTATGCTTATGTGTATTAAATGTTTTAGTGTTTAGTGTTTAGATGGTTACTGTTGCACCGAGGGACTGAGAGAAATGCAATTTCGGTCCTGTGTATGTCCTGTACATATTGCAGTTCTGACAATAAAGTTGACTTTGACTTTGACTTTGACTTTGCACGCCAGAGCACGCGTACGCACGTTTCTGTGGTTCTTGTTCCTTTGGCGACACTTACAGGTGATTCAGAGAAACTGAAGCCCCACAGTCTGTGGTTGACTTTAAGAGCGGCTTGAAGACCTTTCTTTTCAACCGAGCATACTTTACTCCTCATGATTCTACTTTTGATCTTAGCTGATACTGTTGTTGATTTTAATTGTTTTATTATTTGTTTTATTGACATTTAATTCTGTTGCACCTTGTAGCACTTTGAGATTTCCATTAATGAAAAGTGCGTTATAAATTGAATTCATTATTATTATTATTATTATTATTATTATTATTATTATTATTAACTGTTCATGATGTGAAAATGATTAATATTCCCACCAAACACACGATTAACAAGTATTACATCCACATGACGCAGTTAAATAAAGGACGCGCAAAGTTGTGCCAAAAATAAATTTAACAGGAACGGATTCATTCAGCCTTACTGGAGGATATAATAAATAGTGTAACACGCAGAGCATTTATTTATAAACAGATATAATTTTCTGATCTAGGATATGGCTTATCAGCCGTTTTCAGAAATAATCATTTTTCAGTTTGGCACTGCTGCGCTCTGGAGCAACACAGGAGCCGTGCATCACGCGTGCACATGCAGAAGCAGCGATCAAACTGTTCCCGAGCTTTCCTGAGGGAGCTGCAGGCCGATCAGGGCTGTCCAGTCCACACAAAGCCTGATCATTCCAATGGAATGTCTCATCTATATGATTCCAAAGGCTGAGTGGTCGCGCTTTGGAGCGCGCGCGCACCCTCGCCGGTGTTACACGGCAGCTGGAGGTGATTCATAATCTGCGTTTATTGTAGATTTCTCCAAAATGACACGTGAAAGTACACCATATATAACTTGTAGGAGAGTAAAAGCTTCACAGACAAACAGATTGCGCACAAGGCTGCGGCGCGCGCAGCGTTTGGAGACTCCAACATCACGTCATGTCATGAAAACTCTCCACTGAGACGCACAGACCCGTTTCTTCATATCATCTATTAAATAAACAAAGATCTACCAAACATCTAAGTTCCTCTGTGTTTACAGTAATTATGGTAATAAACTCGTGCGCAAAGTTAATATTTTCACTCAGAATGAATGGATGAGCCGTTGCGCACCAAAGCAGGGTGCGCGCACACACAAATACCGACACACAATCACTCGTTCTTTGCGTGATGAACACATTTTATTACTATTCTTACTTAGGATTATTTTCCTCACTCATATTATATTAAATTCATTATTTTCCTGAATCTAGAAATGATTTCTGATCGCGCAGGGATCAAACAAACATGTCCTTCACACATGCAGGAAGTAATTTGCATCTGTTTAACATATGTAAATGAAGGCGTGTCAGGGGAGGTGTCTCACGTGCGCTCAGTTCCACGTTAATTGTGATGTACAAAAGGAATGTGCGTGGATTCCGGTGTACGCACAGTTTGATACATCTGGATTTTTTTGTGCGTACACACTTTTCTGGATTTGACCGTACGTCACTTTTCAGTAAGAAATCCACGCAAGTCTTTGTACATGAGGGTCCTGGTCCACATCTGGACTGGACCTGGATCTTTCACACATTTACTGTTTTTACAGACAGAGGCATGGTTGTACCATGAAACACACACACACACACACACACACACACACAGTGGGAAAACTTCCTATTTTGGCAATAAATTGGACTCATGTCTGCATGTTTGGTATTCTCTCTCTCTCTCTCTCTCTCTCTGTTTTAACTGTCTGTCTCTCGTCCTTAGCTCCATCTGTCCTTCTTCGTCTGTTCCTCCTCTTCGTCCTCTTCAGTCCTTATTTAGTCAGGCTCTAGGAATGCTCCAGCTGTTTTAGGTCAACTGACATGTTTCTATGTCCTGAGTTCTGACTCTCAGGCTTTCGATGAATCAATATTTATTCATGTTGGTTGTTGTTGTTGTTGTTGTTGTTGTTGTTGTTGTTGTTGTTGTTGTTGTTGTTGTTGTTGTTTTGTCTCAGTCAGAGACTGAACCAACAGATGCACAAAACAATCATTCCTGGTTTTAAATGTCTCCTGGAACTATTTTTACCTCTGGTGTATTTTTTTAAAGAAATGCAGTTTAAACGGTTCTCAGCTACAGTTTAAGTTTTCCTGATGATCAATAATCCAGGTAGAAAGATCGAAAAAAATTAAGTCTGGTCCTCTGGACATTCAAAAAACAAAATCAAACAACAAAAAAATGTAGAAACGTTTTGTCTTTCCTCTGAAAGACTTCCTCAGTCTGAGCTGCTGTATTCAGCTCAGTCTTATAAATAGCACCCTCTCACAGTGGATCAACCAGTTTGCTGATGACAGCCGAAACCAGCTGCTCACATGATCAAGGAGGACCATCAGTCTAACGATGGATCGTTAGCACCCTGATGGTTGTTTGCTATTCACAGAGGGCTGAGTGATACTAGCAATAACAGCATTGTAAGAGGGGGACAGTTGAACCCGGAGGCCTCCACCTCTGTTTAATGATGGACGGTTTCTTTTCACAAAGATGGCCTCCTTTACTCCTCTCTCAAACCATTGTTCCTCTCTATCAAGGATGTGAACATCTTCATCCCTGAAAGAGTGACCTCTGACCTGGAGATGAGTGTAGACTGCAGAGTCCTGACCTGATGATGTTGATCTTCTGTGCTGGGCCATCCTTTTGGCCAGTGGCTGTTTAGTTTCCCCGATGTAAGACTGATCACAGCCCTCCTGACACTGAACAACATACAAAGTGTTTTCACCTACAGTTTTAGCTGTTTTCAGCTCCAGTTTTAGCTGTTTTCAGCTTCAGTTTAAGCTGTTTTCACCTACAGTTTAAGCTGTTTTCACCTACAGTTTTAGCTGTTTTCAGCTTCAGTTTAAACTGTTTTCACCTACAGTTTAAGCTGTTTTCACCTACAGTTTAAGCTGTTTTCAGCTTCAGTTTTAGCTGTTTTCACCTACAGTTTAAGCGGTTTTCACCTACAGTTTAAACTGTTTTCACCTACAGTTTTAGCTGTTTTCACCTACAGTTTTAGCTGTTTTCAGCTTCAGTTTAAGCTGTTTTCACCTACAGTTTAAGCTGTTTTCACCTACAGTTTAAGCTGTTTTCAGCTGTTTTCACCTACAGTTTAAGCTGTTTTCACCTACAGTTTAAACTGTTTTCACCTACAGTTTTAGCTGTTTTCAGCTTCAGTTTAAGCTGTTTTCACCAGTTTAAGCTGTTTTCAGCTTCAGTTTAAGCTGTTTTCAGCTTCAGTTTAAGGTGCTTTCAGCTTCAATTTAAGCTGTTTTCACCAGTTTAAGCTGTTTTCAGCTTCAATTTAAGCTGTTTTCAGCTTCAGTTTGAGCTGTTTTCACCTACAGTTTAAGCTGTTTTCACCTACAGTTTAAGCTGTTTTCAGCTTCAGTTTAAGCTGTTTTCACCTACAGTTTAAGCTGTTTTCACTTACAGTTTAATCTATTTTCAGCTACAGTTTAATATGTTTTCAGCTACAGTTTAAGCTGTTTTCAGCTTCTGTTTAACATGTTATTTTCTTATTTTTCTCTCTAAAATGTAAAAATTGATACTATCATTGATTTACTTGATTTTATCACTTGTTTTTATTTGATCTTTGATTTTTGTTTCACTTTGTAGCACTTTGAGATTTTCGTTAATGAAAAGTGCGTTATAAATTAAATTCATTATTATTATTATTATTATAAATTAATTACTGTATATTGTTTTTCATTTTGAGCTCTTTGTTTTAAGAATAACTAACAAAATCTTATTTAATTGTTCTTCCATTGATTGTCTTTTAAAAATGGCCTCAAAGTCAGAACCAGAACCATCTTGAAGCATCTGTAAGAAAGTCCATTCAGAACCACAGCTTCATGTCTGACCTGGTCCTCTTCCCCGGAGACCCCAAACATGAAGATCAAAAAATCTGCTCAACAAGTCTGACCCGAAAGGAGGAGGAGGAGCACCAAGGTGGAAGAATCAGAGGAGAGGAGGAGATGAGGTCATTGGGACGGTCAGAGAGGAGACGAGGTCAGAGGGCAAGAGGAGAGGACGTCTAAGAGGAGGAGGAGAAGGATCACAGAGGTGGAGGTCAAAGGTGGTCAGAGAAGAGGAGAAGAGAAGGAGAGGGGGTCAGAGAGGAGGAGGAAGAAAAGTAAAATATTTGAGTTTTTACTCTGGAAGTGAAAATGAGAGGTGAGGAGGAGCATGGTGGAGGAGACGTTGGTCAGAAAACTTTGATCAGATTTACAGAAAGAAGAGGTGATGAAGAGGAGGTGAGGAGGTCTTACCGTGGCAGATAGGAACCTGCTGAGACGATGTTGGAGGTGGACGAGGACAGACGTGAGTCTGAGGTCCTCCTGATATGGACTTTAAGAACCCTCCACCTCCTTCACCCGTACCTCCATCCAAACAAGGCTGTGTCCTCCTCCTCCTCAGCTTGATTCCTTATAGGGAGGCCTTGAGGGCAGCAGCCAATCAAAAGACTGTGTGGCATCTTTGAAGTTTCTCCCATTATTCAGAGCAAGCATTTCTCTGAGAGGAAGGCCTGGAATAATCTGATTACAAGTTAAAGTATCCAGATTACAAGTTAAAGTAGTTAAAAAGTGTTCAGATTACAAGTTAAAGTAGTTAAAAAGTGTTCAGATTACAAGTTAAAGTATTCATGTTACATGTTAAAGTATTTATATTATACAGTGAATTATTCAGATTACAAGTTAAAGTATTCAGATTACACATTAAAGTAGTTAAAGTATTCAGATTACACAATAAAGCAGTTAAAGTATTCAGTTTACAAGATAAAGTGTTCATGTTACATGTTAAAGTATTCAGATTATACAGTGAATTATTCAGATTACAAGTTAAAGTATTCAGATTATACATTACAATAGTTAAAGTATTCAGATTACACAATAAAGTAGTTGAAGTATTCAGATTACAAGATAAAGTGTTCAGGTTACACTTTAAAGAAGTTAAAGTATTCAGATTACAAGTTAAAGTATTCAGATTACACATAAAATTATTCAGAATATACAGTGAATTATTCAGATTACAAGTTAAAGTATTCAGGTTACAAGTTAAAGTATTCATATTACACGTTTAATAATTCAGATTATACAGTGAATTATTCAGATTACAAGTTAAAGTATTCAGATTACACATTAAAGTAGTTAAGGTATTCAGATTACACATTAAAGTAGTTAAAGTATTCAGATTACAAGATAAAGTGCTCAGGTTACACGTTAAAATAGTTAACATATTCAGATTATACAGTGAATTATTCAGATTACAAGATAAAGTGCTCAGGTTACACGTTAAAGTATTCCGATTATACAGTGAATTATTCAGATTACAATTAAAGTATTCAGATTACTAATTTAAAGTAGTTAAAGTATCCAGATTACACAATAAAGTAGTTAAAGTATTCAGATTACAAGATAAAGTGTTCAGGTTACACTTTAAAGTAGTTAAAGTATTCAGATTACAAGATAACATATTCAGATTACATGTTAGATTATTCAGATTATACAGTGAATTATTCAGATTACAAGTTAAAGTATTCAGATTATACATTACAATAGTTAAAGTATTCAGATTACACAATAAAGTAGTTGAAGTATTCAGATTACAAGATAAAGTGTTCAGGTTACACTTTAAAGAAGTTAAAGTATTCAGATTACAAGTTAAAGTATTCAGATTACACATAAAATTATTCAGAATATACAGTGAATTATTCAGATTACAAGTTAAAGTATTCAGGTTACAAGTTAAAGTATTCATATTACACGTTAAATAATTCAGATTATACAGTGAATTATTCAGATTACAAGTTAAAGTATTCAGATTACACATTAAAGTAGTTAAAGTATTCAGATTACACATTAAAGTAGTTAAAGTATTCAGATTACAAGATAAAGTGCTCAGGTTACACGTTAAAATAATTAAAATATCCAGATTATACAGTAAATTATTCAGATTACAAGATAAAGTGCTCAGGTTATACGTTAAAGTATTCAGATTATACAGTGAATTATTCAGATTACAATTAAAGTATTCAGATTACACAATAAAGTAGTTAAAGTATCCAGATTACACAATAAAGTAGTTAAAGTATTCAGATTACAAGATAAAGTGTTCAGGTTACACTTTAAAGTAGTTAAAGTATTCAGATTACAAGATAACGTATTCAGATTACATGTTAAATTATTCAGATTATACAGTGAATTATTCAGATTAAAAGTTAAAGTATTCAGGTTACAGATAGGGTTACAAGATAACGTATTCAGATTACATGTTAAATTATTCAGATTATACAGTGAATTATTCAGATTAAAAGTTAAAGTATTCAGGTTACAAGTTAAAGTATTCATATTACAAGAGATACAAGATACAAGAGCTTTTATTAACATTGCACCAGTTCTCACCAATAATAATAATAATAATAATAATAAATTCAATTTATACCGCACTTTTCATTAATAAAAATCTCAAAGTGCTAATACAACGTGATAATGTATACACAGTCGTCCAGAAGAGGGAGAGAATGTAAAGCTGCTGCATATTCAAACACATGACATGTTCTTCAGCGCGGCCTCTCTCATCCGTCTCGGGATGAAGGTCAAATCAGATATGGAAAAAAGGAAAACACAATAGGTATCATTTGTGATATTCAAAAAAAGAATCTATCAAAGATTGCCTTAAGACACTCTATGATAAAGTCCCAAAAACTCTATCAGCATTAAGCACATCCAGACAAGACATTGTTGCAGTTTGACGACATGCAAGGAGATCAAAGAGTCTGTGAGCAACATTCAGATAGCACAGTTCAGCAGTTGTTCAGCTTGGCGCCTCCGAGCACACCCACAGAGATCTCTGGGGGGGGGGGTCAGCAAGGTCTCTCAGCTTCACTCCAGGAGAATAGTTTCCAGACAGCCTTCTTTTCAAGGTCGTGTGCAGAAACCAGATTAGATAGTCTTTTGTTTATCTTCAATCCAGGCCACAGTGTTCTTTTTGACTGCAGCCTTCCAAGTCCAGGTGCTGTTCAGGTCCAAAATCGCCGAATCATATGAGGTTCCGAGCTACGAACCCCCATCTGTGCCCTGATTGAGGCCGGGCGGCTGTAAACGAGTTCCAAAGCGCACCGCAGGTCCGCGGTGGTCTACCGCCGCTCCCATCGTGCGGTTCAGTTCGTACAACAGCTGGGATGAGGAGCTCACAGCCCGGATCAGAGAATCTTGCTGATCAGGAAGTTTGGCCAGCGCGCTGATAGCCGCCGAAGTCTTCCTGAGCTTCCAGTAGCAGACAGCTCCGCTGACGCCAAAAAACAGAGCAGCTGCCACCAATATCCCAATAATCCACAAATCTTCCACGTCTTCGACAGACAAGACGGTCAAACACATAGGTTGCCACTGTCCCCACGAGTCCATCATGTATCCGACAGCGTGCGTGTCAGAGGGGCAGACCGCTTCTCCTGGCCCGGTCCGCTTCGTGGAAAAAATCTTATCTATAGAGGAAACAGCCCAATTTATTAAATCCATCGCAAATTGGTTCGAGTGAGCGCTGAAGAATCACAGACGAGACAAAAAGCAAGCAGGGAAGAGGAAAACTTAAGGAGGGTAGGAGCAAAACGATATGCGACTTGCTTTGCCGAGATCGGAATTGAAGACACGTTAAATAATTCAGATTATACAGTAATTTATTCAGATTACAAGTTAAAGTATTCAGATTACACATTAAAGTAGTTAAAGTATTCACATTACAAGATAAAGTGCTCAGGTTACACATTAAAGTAGTTAAAGTATTCAGATTACAAGTTAAAGTATCCAGATTACAATTTAAAGTAGTTAAAAAGTGTTCAGATTACAAGTTAAAGTATTCATGTTACATGTTAAAGTATTTATATTATACAGTGAATTATTCAGATTACAAGTTAAAGTATTCAGATTACACATTAAAGTTGTTAAAGTATTCAGATTCCACAATAAAGCAGTTAAAGTATTCAGTTTACAAGATAAAGTGTTCATGTTACATGTTAAAGTATTCCGATTATACAGTGAATTATTCAGATTACAAGTTAAAGTATTCCGATTACACATTAAAATTGTTAAAGTATTCAGATTACACAATAAAGTAGTTGAAGTATTCAGATTAAAAGATAAAGTGTTCAGGTTACACTTTAAAGTAGTTAAAGTATTCAGATTAAAAGTTAAAGTATTCAGACTACACATGAAATTATTCAGATTATACAGTGAATTATTCAGATTACAAATTAAAGTATTCAGGTTACAAGTTAAAGTATTCAGATTACACAATAAAGTAGTTAAAGTATTCAGATTACAAGATAAAGTGTTCAGGTTACACTTAAAAGTAGTTAAAGTATTCAGATTACAAGATAACGTATTCATATTACATGTTAAATAATTCAGATTATACAGTGAATTATTCAGATTACAAGTTAAAGTATTCAGATTACACATTAAAGTAGTTAAAGTATTCAGATTACAAGATAAAGTGTTCAGGTTACACATTAAAGTAGTTAAAGTATTCAGATTACACATTAAAGTAGTTAAAGTATTCACATTACAAGATAAAGTGCTCAGGTTAGTTAAAGTATTCAGATCACAAGTTAAAGTATCCAGATTACAAGTTAAAGTAGTTAAAGTGTTCCGATTACAAGTTAAAGTATTCATGTTACTTGTTAAAGTATTTATATTATACAGTGAATTATTCAGATTACAAGTTAAAGTATTCAGATTACACAATAAAGTAGTGAAAGTATCCAGATTACACAATAAAGTAGTTAAAGTATTCAGATTACAAGATAAAATGTTCAGGTTACAAGTTAAAGTATTCATATTACACGTTAAATAATTCAGATTATACAGTGAATTATTCAGATTACAAGTTAAAGTATTTAGATTACACATTAAAGTAGTTAAAGTATTCAGATTACAAGATAAAGTGTTCAGGTTACACATTAAAGTAATTAAAGTATTCAGATTACAAGATAAAGTGTTCAGGTTACACATTAAATTAGTTAAAGTATTCAGATTCCACAATAAAGCAGTTAAAGTATTCAGTTTACAAGATAAAGTGTTCATGTTACATATTAAAGTATTCCGATTATACAGTGAATTATTCAGATTACAAGTTAAAGTATTCCGATTACACATTAAAATTGTTAAAGTATTCAGATTACACAATAAAGTAGTTGAAGTATTCAGTTTACAAGATAAAGTGTTCAGGTTACACTTTAAAGTAGTTAAAGTATTCAGATTAAAAGTTAAAGTGTTCAGACTACACGTGAAATTATTCAGATTATACCGTGAATTATTCAGATTACAAGTTAAAGTATTCAGGTTACAAGTTAAAGTATTCAGATTACACAATAAAGTAGTTAAAGTATTCAGATTACAAGATAAAGTGTTCAGGTTACACTTAAAAGTAGTTAAAGTATTCAGATTACAAGATAACGTATTCAGATTACATGTTAAATTATTCAGATTATACAGTGAATTATTTAGATTAAAAGTTAAAGTATTCAGGTTACAAGTTAAAGTATTCATATTACATGTTAAATAATTCAGATTATACAGTGAATTATTCAGATTACAAGTTAAAGTATTCAGATTACACATTAAAGTAGTTAATGTATTCAGATTACAAGATAAAGTGTTCAGGTTACACATTAAAGTAGTTAAAGTATTCAGATTACACATTAAAGTAGTTAAAGTATTCACATTACAAGATAAAGTGCTCAGGTTACACATTAAAGTAGTTAAAGTATTCAGATCACAAGTTAAAGTATCCAGATTACAAGTTAAAGTAGTTAAAAAGTGTTCAGATTACAAGTTAAAGTATTCATGTTACATGTTAAAGTATTTATATTATACAGTGAATTATTCAGATTACAAGTTAAAGTATTCAGATTACACAATAAAGTAGTTAAAGTATCCAGATTACACAATAAAGAAGTTAAAGTATTCATCTTACAAGATAAAGTGTTCAGGTTACAAGCTAAAGTATTCATATTACACGTTAAATAATTCAGATTATACAGTGAATTATTCAGATTACAAGTTAAAGTATTCAGATTACACATTAAAGTAGTTAAAATATTCCGATTACAAGATAAAGTGTTCAGGTTACACGTGAAAATAGTTAAATTATTCAGATTATACAGTGAATTATTCAGATTACAAGTTAAGGTATTCAGATTACACATTAAAGTTGTTAAAGTATTCAGATTACACATTAAAGTAGTTAAAGTATTCAGATTACAAAATAAAGTGCTCAGGTTACATGTTAAAGTATTCAGATTATATAGTGAATTATTCAGATTACAAGTTAAAGTATTCAGATTATACAATAAAGTAGTTAAAGTATCCAGATTACACAATAAAGTAGTTAAAGTATTCAGATTACAAGATAAAGTGTTCAGGTTACACTTTAAAGTAGTTAAAGTATTCAGATTACAAGATAAATTATTCAGATTACACGTTAAATTATTCAGATTATACAGTAAATTATTCAGATTACAAGTTAAAGTATTCAGATTACACATAAAAGTTGTTAAAGTATTCAGATTACACATTAAAGTAGTTAAAGTATTCAGATTACAAGATAAAGTGCTCAGGTTACATGTTAAAGTATTCAGCTTATACAGTGAATTATTCAGATTACAAGTTAAAGCATTCAGATTATACATTAAAGTTGTTAAAGTATTCAGATTACACATTAAAGTGTTCAGGTTACACATTATTCATATTACATGTTAAATAATTCAGATTATACAGTGAATTATTCAGATTACAAGTTAAAGTATTCAGATTACACATTAAAGTAGTTAATGTATTCAGATTACAAGATAAAGTGTTCAGGTTACACATTAAAGTAGTTAAAGTATTCAGATTACACATTAAAGTAGTTAAAGTATTCACATTACAAGATAAAGTGCTCAGGTTACACATTAAAGTAGTTAAAGTATTCAGATCACAAGTTAAAGTATCCAGATTACAAGTTAAAGTAGTTAAAAAGTGTTCAGATTACAAGTTAAAGTATTCATGTTACATGTTAAAGTATTTATATTATACAGTGAATTATTCAGATTACAAGTTAAAGTATTCAGATTACACAATAAAGTAGTTAAAGTATCCAGATTACACAATAAAGTAGTTAAAGTATTCACCTTACAAGATAAAGTGTTCAGGTTACAAGTTAAAGTATTCATATTACACGTTAAATAATTCAGATTATACAGTGAATGATTCAGATTACAAGTTAAAGTATTCAGATTACACATTAAAGTAGTTAAAATATTCCGATTACAAGATAAAGTGTTCAGGTTACACGTGAAAATAGTTAAATTATTCAGATTATACAGTGAATTATTCAGATTACAAGTTAAGGTATTCAGATTACACATTAAAGTTGTTAAAGTATTCAGATTACACATTAAAGTAGTTAAAGTATTCAGATTACAAAATAAAGTGCTCAGGTTACATGTTAAAGTATTCAGATTATATAGTGAATTATTCAGATTACAAGTTAAAGTATTCAGATTATACAATAAAGTAGTTAAAGTATCCAGATTACACAATAAAGTAGTTAAAGTATTCAGATTACAAGATAAAGTGTTCAGGTTACACTTTAAAGTAGTTAAAGTATTCAGATTACAAGATAAATTATTCAGATTACACGTTAAATTATTCAGATTATACAGTAAATTATTCAGATTACAAGTTAAAGTATTCAGATTACACATAAAAGTTGTTAAAGTATTCAGATTACACATTAAAGTAGTTAAAGTATTCAGATTACAAGATAAAGTGCTCAGGTTACATGTTAAAGTATTCAGATTATACAGTGAATTATTCAGATTACAAGTTAAAGCATTCAGATTATACATTAAAGTAGGGATGTCCGATAATATCGGCCTACCGATATTATCGGACCGATATTGGCATAAAAATGTAAAATCTCTACATATCGGTATCGGTTTCTCTTCCGATAACAAAAGCCCGATAATTCACACTTTATTTAACAATGAAAAATTATAGTAGGCTGTATATTTTACTTGTTATTTTAGTTGACGTTACATGTTCCAAGCTCTTTTACAGCTACAATGTTTAATTTTATTTGTTAAGTCAAATTTGTCCTAGCTATAGTGGGTATTGTCAGGATTATCTCAGGGAGAGCATGATCCAACCTATTGTTTAAGAATAAAAAAAATATATATATATGGCAGTTTTTCCATAACTTCAGTTGAAATGGTTCTTATTTTCTACAGACTGTTTGCCTATGGAATGTATCCAGTGGGGCAACACAATAAAGCAGACAAAATGTCCCTGACAGGAGATATATAATTTCACCTTAATATCGGTTTGTAATATCGGTTAATATCGTAATCGGAAATTAAGTGTTAAACAATATCGGCATATCGAATATCGGCAAAAAAGTCAATATCGAGCATCTCTACATTAAAGTTGTTAAAGTATTCAGATTACACATTAAAGAGTTCAGGTTACACATTAAAGTAGTTAAAGTATTCAGATTACACATTAAAGTAGTTAAAGTATTCAGATTACAAGATAAAGTGCTCAGGTTACATGTTAAAGTATTCAGCAGATTATACAGTGAATTATTGAGATTACAAGTTTAAGTATTCAGATTACACAATAAAGTAGTTAAAGTATCCAGATTACACAATAAAGTAGTTAAAGTATTCAGATTACAAGATAAAGTGTTCAGGTTACACTTTAAAGTAGTTAAGGTATTCAGATTACAAGATAAAGTATTCAGATTACACGTTAAATTATTCAGATTACACATAAAAGTTGTTAAAGTATTCAGATTACACATTAAAGTAGTTAAAGTATTCAGATTACAAGATAAAGTGCTCAGGTTACATGTTAAATTATTCAGATTATACAGTGAATTATTCAGATTACAAGTTAAAGCATTCAGATTAAACATTAAAGTTTTTAAAGTATTCAGATTACACATTAGAGTGTTCAGGTTACACATTAAAGTAGTTAAAGCATTCAGATTACACATTAAAGTAGTTAAAGTATTCAGATTACAAGATAAAGTGCTCAGGTTACATGTTAAAGTATTCAGCAGATTATACAGTGAATTATTCAGATTACAAATTTAAGTATTCAGATTACACTATAAAGTAGTTAAAGTATCCAGATTACACAATAAAGTAGTTAAAGTATTCAGATTAGAAGATAAAGTGTTCAGGTTACACGTTAAATTATTCAGATTATACAGTGAATTATTCAGATTACAAGATAAAGTATTCAGGTTACAAGTTAAAGTATTCATATTATATGTTAAATTATTCAGATTATACAGTCAATTATTCAGATTACAAGTTAAAGTATTCAGGTTACACATTAAAGTAGTTAAAGTATTCAGATTACACATTTAAGTAGTTAAAGTATTCCGATTACAAGATAAAGTGCTCAGGTTACAAGTTAAAATAGTTAAAATATTCAGATTATACAGTGAATTATTCAGATTACAAGTTAAAGTATTCAGATTACACATTAAAGTTGTTAAAGTATTCAGATTACAAGATAAAGTGCTCAGGTTACATGTTAAAGTATTCAGATTATACAGTGAATTTTTCAGATTACAAGTTAACATATTCAGATTACACAATAAAGTAGTTAAAGTATCCAGATTACACAATAAAGTAGTTAAAGTATTCAGATTACAAGATAAAGTGTTCAGGTTACACTTTAAAGTAGTTAAAGTATTCAGATTACAAGATAAAGTATTCAGATTACATGTTAAATTATTCAGATTATACAGTGAATTATTCAGATTACAAGTTAAAGTATTCAGGTTACACATTAAAGTAGTTAAAGTATTCAGATTACACATTAAAGTAGTTAAAGTATTCCGATTACAAGATAAAGTGCTCAGGTTACGTTAAAATAGTTAAAATATTCAGATTATACAGTGAATTATTCAGATTACAAGTTAAAGTATTCAGATTACACATTAAAGTTGTTAAAGTATTCAGATTACAAGATAAAGTGCTCAGGTTACACTTTAAAGTAGTTAAAGTATTCAGATTACAAGATAAAGTATTCAGATTACACATTAAATTATTCAGATTATACAGTGAATTATTCAGATTACAAGTTAAAGTATTCAGATTACACATTAAAGTAGTTAAAGTATTCAGATTACAAGATAAAGTGTTCAGGTTACACATTAAAGTAGTTAAAGTATTCGGATTACACATTAAAGTAGTTAAAGTATTCAGATTATATAGTGAATTTTTCAGATTACAAGTTAACATATTCAGATTACACAATAAAGTAGTTAAAGTATCCAGATTACACAATAAAGTAGTTAAAGTATTCAGATTACAAGATAAAGTGTTCAGGTTACACTTTAAAGTAGTTAAAGTATTCAGATTACAAGATAAAGTATTCAGATTACACATTAAATTATTCAGATTATACAGTGAATTATTCAGATTACAAGTTAAAGTATTCAGATTACACATTAAAGTAGTTAAAGTATTCAGATTACAAGATAAAGTGTTCAGGTTACACATTAAAGTAGTTAAAGTATTTGGATTACACATTAAAGTAGTTAAAGTATTCAGATTACAAGATAAAGTTCTCAGGTTACACATTAAAGTAGTTAAAGTTTTCAGATTACAAGATAAAGTGTTAAGGTTACACGTTAAAATAGCTAAAGTATTCAGATTGTGTGAATTATTCAGATTACAATTTAAAGTATTCAGATTACACATTAAAGTAGTTAAAGTATTCAGATTACACATTAAAGTAGTTATAGTATTCAGATTACAAGATAAAGTGCTCAGGTTACACGTTAAAGTATTCAGATTATACAGTGAATTATTCAGATTACAAGTTAAAGCATTCAGATTACACATTAAAGTTGTTAAAGTATTCAGATTACACATTAAAGTGTTCAGGTTACACATTAAAGTAGTTAAAGTATTCAGATTACACATTAAAGTAGTTAAAGTATTCAGATTACAAGATAAAGTGCTCAGGTTACATGTTAAAGTATTCATCAGATTATACAGTGAATTATTCAGATTACAAAATTAAGTATTCAGATTACACAATAAAGTAGTTAAAGTATCCAGATTACACAATAAAGTAGTTAAAGTATTCAGATTACAAGATAAAGTGTTCAGGTTACACGTTAAATTATTCAGATTATACAGTGAATTATTCAGATTACAAGTTAAAGTATTCAGGTTACAAGTTAAAGTATTCATATTAGACGTTAAATTATTCAGATTATACAGTGAATTATTCAGATTACAAGTTAAAGTATTCAGGTTACACATTAAAGTAGTTAAAGTATTCAGATTACACATTTAAGTAGTTAAAGTATTCCGATTACAAGATAAAGTGCTCAGGTTACAAGTTAAAATAGTTAAAATATTCAGATTATACAGTGAATTATTCAGATTACAAGTTAAAGTATTCAGATTACACATTAAAGTTGTTAAAGTATTCAGATTACAAGATAAAGTGCTCAGGTTACATGTTAAAGTATTCAGATTATACAGTGAATTTTTCAGATTACAAGTTAACATATTCAGATTACACAATAAAGTAGTTAAAGTATCCAGATTACACAATAAAGTAGTTAAAGTATTCAGATTACAAGATAAAGTGTTCAGGTTACACTTTAAAGTAGTTAAAGTATTCAGATTACAAGATAAAGTATTCAGATTACACGTTAAATTATTCAGATTATACAGTGAATTATTCAGATTACAAGTTAAAGTATTCAGGTTACACATTAAAGTAGTTAAAGTATTCAGATTACACATTAAAGTAGTTAAAGTATTCCGATTACAAGATAAAGTGCTCAGGTTACGTTAAAATAGTTAAAATATTCAGATTATACAGTGAATTATTCAGATTACAAGTTAAAGTATTCAGATTACACATTAAAGTTGTTAAAGTATTCAGATTACAAGATAAAGTGCTCAGGTTACACTTTAAAGTAGTTAAAGTATTCAGATTACAAGATAAAGTATTCAGATTACACATTAAATTATTCAGATTATACAGTGAATTATTCAGATTACAAGTTAAAGTATTCAGATTACACATTAAAGTAGTTAAAGTATTCAGATTACAAGATAAAGTGTTCAGGTTACACATTAAAGTAGTTAAAGTATTCGGATTACACATTAAAGTAGTTAAAGTATTCAGATTATATAGTGAATTTTTCAGATTACAAGTTAACATATTCAGATTACACAATAAAGTAGTTAAAGTATCCAGATTACACAATAAAGTAGTTAAAGTATTCAGATTACAAGATAAAGTGTTCAGGTTACACTTTAAAGTAGTTAAAGTATTCAGATTACAAGATAAAGTATTCAGATTACACATTAAATTATTCAGATTATACAGTGAATTATTCAGATTACAAGTTAAAGTATTCAGATTACACATTAAAGTAGTTAAAGTATTCAGATTACAAGATAAAGTGTTCAGGTTACACATTAAAGTAGTTAAAGTATTTGGATTACACATTAAAGTAGTTAAAGTATTCAGATTACAAGATAAAGTTCTCATGTTACACATTAAAGTAGTTAAAGTTTTCAGATTACAAGATAAAGTGTTAAGGTTACACGTTAAAATAGCTAAAGTATTCAGATTGTGTGAATTATTCAGATTACAATTTAAAGTATTCAGATTACACATTAAAGTAGTTAAAGTATTCAGATTACACATTAAAGTAGTTATAGTATTCAGATTACAAGATAAAGTGCTCAGGTTACACGTTAAAGTATTCAGATTATACAGTGAATTATTCAGATTACAAGTTAAAGCATTCAGATTACACATTAAAGTTGTTAAAGTATTCAGATTACACATTAAAGTGTTCAGGTTACACATTAAAGTAGTTAAAGTATTCAGATTACACATTAAAGTAGTTAAAGTATTCAGATTACAAGATAAAGTGCTCAGGTTACATGTTAAAGTATTCATCAGATTATACAGTGAATTATTCAGATTACAAAATTAAGTATTCAGATTACACAATAAAGTAGTTAAAGTATCCAGATTACACAATAAAGTAGTTAAAGTATTCAGATTACAAGATAAAGTGTTCAGGTTACACGTTAAATTATTCAGATTATACAGTGAATTATTCAGATTACAAGTTAAAGTATTCAGGTTACAAGTTAAAGTATTCATATTAGACGTTAAATTATTCAGATTATACAGTGAATTATTCAGATTACAAGTTAAAGTATTCAGGTTACACATTAAAGTAGTTAAAGTATTCAGATTACCCATTTAAGTAGTTAAAGTATTCCGATTACAAGATAAAGTGCTCAGGTTACAAGTTAAAATAGTTAAAATATTCAGATTATACAGTGAATTATTCAGATTACAAGTTAAAGTATTCAGATTACACATTAAAGTTGTTAAAGTATTCAGATTACAAGATAAAGTGCTCAGGTTACATGTTAAAGTATTCAGATTATACAGTGAATTTTTCAGATTACAAGTTAACATATTCAGATTACACAATAAAGTAGTTAAAGTATCCAGATTACACAATAAAGTAGTTAAAGTATTCAGATTACAAGATAAAGTGTTCAGGTTACACTTTAAAGTAGTTAAAGTATTCAGATTACAAGATAAAGTATTCAGATTACACGTTAAATTATTCAGATTATACAGTGAATTATTCAGATTACAAGTTAAAGTATTCAGGTTACAAGTTAAAGTATTCATATTAGACGTTAAATTATTCAGATTATACAGTGAATTATTCAGATTACAAGTTAAAGTATTCAGGTTACACATTAAAGTAGTTAAAGTATTCAGATTACACATTTAAGTAGTTAAAGTATTCCGATTACAAGATAAAGTGCTCAGGTTACAAGTTAAAATAGTTAAAATATTCAGATTATACAGTGAATTATTCAGATTACAAGTTAAAGTATTCAGATTACACATTAAAGTTGTTAAAGTATTCAGATTACAAGATAAAGTGCTCAGGTTACACTTTAAAGTAGTTAAAGTATTCAGATTACAAGATAAAGTATTCAGATTACACATTAAATTATTCAGATTATACAGTGAATTATTCAGATTACAAGTTAAAGTATTCAGATTACACATTAAAGTAGTTAAAGTATTCAGATTACAAGATAAAGTGTTCAGGTTACACATTAAAGTAGTTAAAGTATTCGGATTACACATTAAAGTAGTTAAAGTATTCAGATTATATAGTGAATTTTTCAGATTACAAGTTAACATATTCAGATTACACAATAAAGTAGTTAAAGTATCCAGATTACACAATAAAGTAGTTAAAGTATTCAGATTACAAGATAAAGTGTTCAGGTTACACTTTAAAGTAGTTAAAGTATTCAGATTACAAGATAAAGTATTCAGATTACACATTAAATTATTCAGATTATACAGTGAATTATTCAGATTACAAGTTAAAGTATTCAGATTACACATTAAAGTAGTTAAAGTATTCAGATTACAAGATAAAGTGTTCAGGTTACACATTAAAGTAGTTAAAGTATTTGGATTACACATTAAAGTAGTTAAAGTATTCAGATTACAAGATAAAGTTCTCAGGTTACACATTAAAGTAGTTAAAGTTTTCAGATTACAAGATAAAGTGTTCAGGTTACACGTTAAAATAGCTAAAGTATTCAGATTGTGTGAATTTCTCAGATTACAAGTTAAAGTATTCAGATTACACATTAAAGTAGTTAAAGTATTCAGATTACACATTAAAGTAGTTATAGTATTCGGATTACAAGATAAAGTGCTCAGGTTACAGGTTAAAGTATTCAGATTATACAGGGAATTATTCAGATTACAAGTTAAAATATTCAGATTACACATTAAAGTAGTTCCAATATTCAGATTACACAATAAAGTAGTTAAAGTATTCAGATTATGTGCATGATAAAGTGTTCAGGTTACACTTTAAAGTAGTTAAAGTATTAAGTTTACAAGTTAAATTATTCAGATTATACAGTGAATTATTCAGATTACAAGTTAAAGTATTCAGGTTAAAGTATTCATATTACACGTTAAATAATTCAGATTATACAGTGAATTATTCAGATTACAAGTTAAAGTATTCAGATTACACATTAAAGTAGTTAACGTATTCAGATTACACATTAAAGTAGTTAAAGTATTCAGATTACAAGATAAAGCGTTCAGGTTACTCTTTAAAGTAGTTAAAGTATTCAGATTTCAAGATAAAGTGTTCAGGTTACACATTAAAGTAGTTAAAGTATTTGGATTACACATTAAAGTAGTTAAAGTATTCAGATTACAAGATAAAGTTCTCAGGTTACACATTAAAGTAGTTAAAGTTTTCAGATTACAAGATAAAGTGTTCAGGTTACACGTTAAAATAGCTAAAGTATTCAGATTGTGTGAATTTCTCAGATTACAAGTTAAAGTATTCAGATTACACATTAAAGTAGTTAAAGTATTCAGATTACACATTAAAGTAGTTATAGTATTCAGATTACAAGATAAAGTGCTCAGGTTACAGGTTAAAGTATTCAGATTATACAGGGAATTATTCAGATTACAAGTTAAAATATTCAGATTACACATTAAAGTAGTTCCAATATTCAGATTACACAATAAAGTAGTTAAAGTATTCAGATTATGTGCATGATAAAGTGTTCAGGTTACACTTTAAAGTAGTTAAAGTATTAAGTTTACAAGTTAAATTATTCAGATTATACAGTGAATTATTCAGATTACAAGTTAAAGTATTCAGGTTAAAGTATTCATATTACACGTTAAATAATTCAGATTATACAGTGAATTATTCAGATTACAAGTTAAAGTATTCAGATTACACATTAAAGTAGTTAACGTATTCAGATTACACATTAAAGTAGTTAAAGTATTCAGATTACAAGATAAAGCGTTCAGGTTACTCTTTAAAGTAGTTAAAGTATTCAGATTTCAAGTTAAAGTATTCAGATTACAAATTAAATTATTCAGATTACACAGTGAATTATTCAGATTACAAGTTAAAGTATTCAGGTTACAAGTTAAAGTATTCATATTACACGTTAAATAATTCAGATTATACAGTGAATTATTCA
>JBBPBX010033578.1:0-33179 GCA_038048925.1 Garcialebias charrua
TAAATATAAAAGTTTATCGTTAATCACTGTAAATGTAATACTTAATCAAAACAAGCCACATGAAAGAAGTGTATAAAGCATTTTTATCATTATTTTCTAACAGTTTAACACATTTTTAAATGCTTTTCAATAGATTTTTGATAACAAGGTAAATATGCATACTCCTTACTTTACTTTTGTTTAAATATGCATAAGGACCTCCAGTCTAACATTCTTCTTCAAAGATCAGCCCGTTCTCAAAAATGCCATAAAGTTATCTTAAAGCATACAGTATGTATTTGTTTTAATCTAAGCTGTTGCTGCAATATGACTGCTTGAAAAGTAAAAACTCCCAGAATCAATACATTCACTTTTCTCTGACCATCTCAGACACGTTTGGAAAATAAATCCATAAAAAATGTAAAAAAATAAAAAAATAAATCAAATAAAACCTCGTTCAATGCATTTCACATTTTTAACAAAAAAGTAACCACTACCCACTTGGCTGCCATGACTCCATAGCCAGAAAAATGAAGTTTTATGTTTTTTTATTTCCAAAACCCATCCAAAAAACAATCAGTTTGCCATATCTACATATGCAAAAAGCAGGCTTCACTTCCCTACTTAGCTGTCAAGCTGTCTTTTCTCTGTCTATCGACATCACCAACCTCCACAATGCCAAGGAGGACTGAAATGTGCATGGGTGATCACCAAACTGATGGATCGCCACCCATGCCTGAACACTCCGCTCTCAGCTGAAAATTACCCGTCATTTATTGTGTGACTTTAGCCCCTAGTTCCCTTGTGAGTTTCTCTGGCTGTCTTATCACAGTGAAGCTGTGTGTATGTGTGCATATGCATGGACAGCGGGTGAGCGTTGGCTCCTGGGGGCCCCTAAATAGCAGCTTCCATGGAATGAGGAAGAAGTTTTGTTCTTACCCTGTTTCCCCAAGGATCAATAGTGCTTTGTTGCATGTCCGATGGAAATCAGAAGCTACAGTGGAGAACCTACAAGGCATACTTTACTCCCTTAAATGCAATGTCATTATAGCACATTGCCGAGGCCCTTGGACAGCTCTCCTGAGGTTTCGATCCCAGTGAGCTCTTTCCCCAAAGAACATATCAATAACTCTTTGTTGCATGTCAGGTGGAAATCAGTACCAAATTGGAGGAAAGCAGAGTGGACACATTTTTACACCTTTAAATGTAAAGTGCTGTCTTTCATCAAAGCCCTAAAAGACCTCTCGAGTTTTTAAATCCCAGCATGATGCTTTCAGAGAACAAAATCTGAGTGAGTGAACACATGAACACAGAAGAAAGTCCCGAAAATCACATCTGAACTTTGTTTGCAGCTGCTTGTTCACAAAATGTGTTAAAAAAAATTCAGTTGGATACTGTATTTATTTCACACCTGAAAGTCCTCCAGAGGACAGAAGGTACTGCGTAAAAATTTCACTGTAGAAGGTGCAGTCTCTCATTTTCTACCAGAGACTAGCCCTAGCAACAACTGTTTATATTGATGTGTTGAATTGAGTACAGGAAACCCTCGAGGCACGACACCCGCGACCTATGGCAACTCAGACTTACGATTTTATCATATTTAATAAAAATATGATAAAAAAATATATATATATATTTTTTTTTTTTTTTTTTTTGTGTGTTTAAATGTTATTAATTTCATGTGTACAGCACTTTGTTGCAGCTGTGGTTGTTTTAAATGGCTTTATAAATAAAGTATAATTATTAATATTATGTTTTTATTACAATTTTATCGTATTTACGCAACTTCCGGTCGTTTCCGGTCGCCATTTTACAATTGTCAAGTCCGGTCAATGGAGCTCCACAATAGAGGCTCCTGTCAGCTGGCTCTAGAGGACCGTGTGTCCGATCAGGGTTGCCTCATACGGATAAATTAGCTGGAAACACTCGGTCAACTCTGTGGACGTCTCAGGCCCGGAGGAGCAGCCGCGGATCGCCCCGCGATCGCTCCCACAACGCCGCCCGACATGCTAACGACAGCAGCTAACAGAGCAGCTAACACAGGCGAAGACACCGAGCCGACATGCCGCGGAGGGGCCATCTGCGGCCGGGAGCTCGCCGCAAATGTCCGCCTGGCAGCCTAAGATGTCGGGGGACACCGAGCTAACGCGGAGATACAAAGCCGACAGCCTTTTTGAATGAACTGACATGCTAACCATTGCTGCTAATGGCGGGGCCTAACCGTAGCTAACGCCGAGCTTGTTTTGGATGGAGGAACATCGCGGAGAAACGGCTTTCAGTAAGTTTTTTTTTTTTCTGGCTCCAAATGTATGAAGTTAAGAAGCTAACAGTCCTTCTTTTAAACAGTTTTGACCACGTGTGTGCGTGTGGAGCGTAAGGAAGCTGGGGGAGCTCGGACGGGTGCGAGCTGATGCTAAAAGACGAAGGCAGGCTTTGACCAGCTCAAAGTAAGACATTATATTTTTTATTTATTGTACAGTATTCATTTACTGTACATGTAAAGTTCTGTGCATGTTTATGGCCTAGTATGTCTGCTTGTTCAGTCTCATGCCGTTAAATATGTGTGCGGTATAGCCGCGACCTATGTCAGAAACGCGGACCTACGACAGGGACGTGTTTTTGGTCCGCGAGGTACGACAACATCGACCTAAGTCACACCCGTAGGTCCCAATCCCTGACGTAACTCAAGGGTTTGCTGTACGTGTGCATTTAAATGTTAGGATACAGACCCTTTGCAAACCTTACAAGACACTTCAGGATGGCTTAAGTCCTATACAGACACTTCACGCTAGTTTTGTTAGTCTCCTTGTAAAAACAATAATTTTAAGTATTGCAATATAAAAAATATATTAATTCATTAACTACAAGATAGTGTAAACTCTCAACCATTGTGGGTATTGCAGTCCTGAAAGTTTAAAAATAAAAATAAAATAAAATAAAAGACTGAACTAAAAAAATTTTTAAAAGACATTTTGCTTCACATCTAAGGGCAGCACAGCGACGCAGTTGGTAGAGCTGTGGCCTCTCAGTGAGCAGGTCACCCCGTTTCAAATCTCGGCCAGGAGCCTTTCTGGGTGGAGTTTGCATGTTCTCTCTGTGCATGCATGGGTTTTCTCCAGGTACTGTACTCCGGTTTCCTCCCACAAACTAAAAACACACATTTTAGGCTGATTTGTAACTCTAAATTGTCTTTAGGTGTGAGTGAGAGAGTGAATGGTTGTTCCCTTTCAGTCATGTTCTCTCGGTGCAAAATACTTGCTATGGGAATTGCGCCCCCGCGCGATTACCTGAAGGAATATACTCACGCCTTTACGGCTAGTGGCGTCACCGCCTCTGGTTACTTAACCCTCTCGGGTCTGAGGTCTAAATGTCCGTTTTGGTATCATTTTGAATTTACCCTTATATTTTGATCAAAAAAAACTATTTAACTTGCCTTATTTGGTATCATCTTTTTCAGCACAACCTCAGCTTCATGATTCTACAATCTTTGTTTCATTTTGACAAAATGCATTATCACATTGGAGCAAAAATTACATAAAAAAATGAAATCCGTGTTAGTAAAATATTGATACGTTTACTATGAAATTCACAAAAATATTTAACGAACCATTTTGACAGCCTAAAATGAAAATTTCATTGGTGTACTTTAAGAACTTGTGTACAAACTTAGTAAAAAAACAAATTAGTATACATAATTTTACATCATAAACTGGGTAATTTCCCATGTGTTTTTTTTACCACTATTTACACTATGTGTCAAAACAAGTAGCTTCCTCACAAATTCTCTGTTTTTTTCCCATTTCATTCTGACAAACACACCACAAACCTACTACAAAACTCTGCACACACACTAATTTACACTAATACATCAAAAAACAAAATAAAACAGCTAAAAACTGACATGTAAACAGTGCTGTTTCTGTGTTTCTCCGTTCAGCAGACAACATGGAGGAACATGGAGGAAAAACGTTTCCTGATTGGTTGTGAACAAATGTGTTGTGTTCAAGGAAATTCAAAATATGAGTTTCATTTTGAATTCATTGACTTTTTGGTAATACATCATCAACTGATTGCTTTACACACGAGTAACATGCACCCAAAAATACGGTAACGTTTATCTGTCATATTTCTGGTTGAATTTTGAAGTGAATACAAAACAAAATCAATATAAAAACATTACTTGCATAAAGTATGGAGTCTCTGGTGTCCAATAGACTTGAATGGAACACTTCACATGCAGCGTGCGTTGTTTAAAGAGTCTATTTATAGTCATGACGTCATGCCCGCTCTACAGCGGGCTTAGACCCGCGAGAGTTAAGCGGTATGCGCCCCTCCATCTTCCTCTTTTTTGCCCTTCACCTCGCTTAAACCTGAACTACCTCTTCGCGGGACTTCTCTGGTACCTTCATCGCTCATTCGAGGTGAGCTCGCTCCCTACACAGAGCGCACAGAGAATTATTTCCTGCGTACTACTGGACTAGCAAGCCTAGTCCAGCATTTTTCCACCTAACCCCAAAGTTTTCTCTCCTCTCTCTACAGATTGCTTCGCGACGGCGCTAACTACGCCATTAAAAAAAAAGGAGGCTGCCTCGCTACGTCAAGCTAGCGAGCTGGCCAGCGAAAGCAACACGACAGAGGAGACATCTCAAGAAAGAAGAAAAATAATTCTGGAAGGACTCGCTCGCCTCGTCTCGGACAGAATGGCTCCGGAGAAGGGGAAGCGGAAAGTGAAACTTCCAAGGAAGACCACCACGGCGGCGAGCCCCACCTCGCGCCCATGCCCAAGTGGCTGTGGTTTTTATCTCGCGGCGATGGACACCCACGAGGCTTGTCCTGTCTGCCAGGGAATGCTTCATGCAAAAACTGCGCTGGACGCATCTGACTTTTGCCCACATTGCAGCATCATGATGGATGCGGTGCTGTGGCATCGGGTCGACATTGTCGCCAAGGCCATGGGGACCTCGGCCACTTCTGCGGACGCAAACACCACAGAGCCTTTCACCCCCACTCCGGAGTTGGAGAGTATGGCTCTACACGACAGCACGCGGGTCGAATGGGGCGACACCCTCGACACATTGGCCAACATGGCGGACCTGACCGTCGAGTTCGACACCCGGGGTATGATGAACGACGACGAGTTATCGATCTCGGCCTCGGGTGAATTTTCAATGGAGGAGGCGGACGCAGAGGTGGAGGATCAGGGTGACGCACTCGCCCAGACCCCCCTACCCGCTCTCCCGGACACGGACTCCTCCATCCCTGCTCTGTTTGAACTGTGCCACAGAGCAGCGGACGCACTACAGGTGCCTTGGCCCGAACCCCCGCCTCGCCAACAGGTTACGAGGCTAGCGGGAAATTACTTTTATTCAAAGCAACAGGCTGCCACGAGGCAGAGGATGCCTGTGTTCCCAGACTTTCTCACGGAACTAACACGCACCTGGACTCACCCACGAGCCCCTATGCTTCTTCCCCTCTCACAATTTCTCGACGTGGATGGAATGGACGAGGTGGGTTTAGCTAACGTGCCTCAAATAGAGGACACTCTGGCGTCTCACCTGGCCCCAAACTCTTCAGGAGCAAAACCAACTCTCCCCAGCAGGGTCTGCCGGGCCTCGGCGTCTCTCCTCGAGAAATGCTACAGGGCTCAAGGACTTGCGGCATGAACGCGTCCGAGCTGATGCAAGCCTACCTGGCAGAAAAGCTGCAGCAGCTTCAAGTAGCAACGGACAAGCAGGCGACTGCCGAATTGCTGGAGGAAGCCCGCAGAACAACTGACTTTGTGCTCCGAATGATGGGGACTGCTGCGGTTGCTCAGGGCAGAGGGATGGCGGAGGTGGTCATTGCGATCCGCCATCTCTGGATGACACTGACGGACTTACCCGAGGGACAAAAGGTGCCTTTTCTCCATCACTCGATACAGCCAGAAGGGCTGTTTGGAAAAGCTTTGGAACGGATTCAGACGAAGCTGGACCAAAGACGCAAACAGGCAGAGGCTCTCCGGGTGGGGATCCCCCGTAGAAGCTTCGCCCCCCCAAGGGAAAATGCGGGGGGAAGACCTGCCCAGCCTAGGCACCACTCGACGAAGCGTGTCCCACCGCAAAAGCGGCCAGCGTACGAGGAGGAGCCCAGACAGAGACCCCCTTCGGGCCCCCCTCGTAACGAGCACGCCTGGAACAAGAACAGGTTTGTCCCTCACCAAATGTCCAAACACAGGGCCTCTTCGGCGAGTCGCGACGACAGACAGAAACGGGCCTGATAAACCAGGCTCACGTTTACATGGTACACGGTCACCCGCCCATGCGGTAACGGGAATGATCCGCTTAAACCCAGACTTTATTTGTAACACTGTATAAAAAGCTGGTTTGTTCTCAGCATGCACCAATCATGCCCTCCCTGCTGTGAGTGACTTAAAATCATATACGTCATGTCACGTAAGCACAAATAAAATCAAGAAACAGCAATTCTCTGTTGTATTGACTCCAAAAAAAAAAACACACATCTTCTACCAGCAAAGCAGATCCTTCTGACCTGCATGCCGTCATAAAGGGAGGGGGGGTTTCTTCCCCCCTCCCTCACGGCCCACGGGGTGTTAGAATATTTAATAAGCCCCGGCAGACTGCCTCTGTTTCATCTGCGGTGAGCAGACACAGTGGCGTCTGTGAACACCCTCCTCGCCCCTTACAGAGGCAGGTGAGGAGGGTCATGTGTTCAGGCTCTCGCCCCATTATCAAAGGCGAGACAGCCAATACACCAAACAGAAGGGCACGTGACGTAGCCGCAGCTCAAGGAGCCGAGTTGACAACGTCTCTCGACGGGGGGGCTGCTTCAGGCACCTTCATGCAGCTTAAAGCTTCACACCTTCAGGGAGGCTGTGTTCAGCTGGCTGCAAGCAAAAACAAGTCTGTATGTAATCAGATTCCTCTTCCTATTGTTCGAGGGAAACTGCACTCCTTATCACCAAGACTAAAAGGAACCCCTCCACGCTTTTGTGTGGTGAATGCTTCTTTGTTATTAACAAGGGACACGCAAAACTCATGCAGCAGTCAGGCAGCATGTGACCTGTCTTTACGTACTGATCCAAAACTGTCTTTAAAATTCATTCGGGATCCGGTCAGTTTGCCTGGCACCAGAGCTTCATCGAAGCCAAGGGCCAATGGTCGAGGCCACTCCACTAAAAGGACTGGAGTAAGGAGGTCTGCTAGCCTATGTGGTCTGCAGCTCCATAATTTGGAGGAGGATAAGAATAATTCTCCTCCAAAACTATCTAACGAGGATGACAGGTTGTGCCCGTCCTCAATTATCTCTGAGCAGGACAACTCAGGGACAAGCTGCCTTCTCCCAAACCTGATGGACAACCAGGGGCTGTTGCCTCTGGTTCACCAGAGGAGGCGCTGTGGCCACCCAGGCCAAAAACTGCCAGAAGTCTCAGTCTGTCGGCTGAAAGAAGCAGGCTGATGGCGACAGGCCTGCCCGAGAACGTGGTATTAACCATACAGAATGCTCGCGCAGTGTCAACACAATCCTTATACGTCCAAAAATGGCGTATCTTCGAGGCTTGGTGCTCAGAAAGAAATATTGTTTCTTATGCATGCAACCTGGTCCAAATCTTGACCTTCCTTCAGGATCTCTTGGAAAAGGGTTGTTCTCATTCAACGATTAAAGTCTTCCTTTCAGCTATTTCTGCTTGTCATGAAGGCTGGGGAAACAGGACACCTGGAGCACACCCAATCATAATAAGATTTATGAAGGGTGTAATTCAGTGCTGGGCAACGCTAATCCAAAAATTAGTTCAGCTATTTCTAAAGCACTTATTAATTTATTTAGGTCCGCAATTTCAAAAGCACTAATGTCTTATGAAAATTAGGGGAAGCTAATTCTAAACCGCTATTTAAATTCAACAATTGGTAGCCAGCAAGTTATGCAATATTCGCACTACCAACTAGCGGTGCATGAACTGTTTGTTATACAGTAAGTTGTTTGAGTTTCAGAGTATCTAGTTTGGTTCTCTTCAACAGGTTTGACAAGGACAAAATGTACCCATTCCAAAGTCTGTTAGCTAAACTGCTGACATATTTTTTTTTCTTTATATACTTTTAGTACCACTACATCGCATGTGTCAAACTCAAGGCCCGTGAGCCAAATCCGGCCTACCATAACCGTTTCTGTGGCTCTCTACACCCTAGAACTTCAAGATAACAGTTGTAAGCATGTTTCTCTCAGGTGGTGGGTCCCCATCCCTACACTCCCTGGTCTCTCTGTTAATTGTCTTGCTTATCTCCAGACGCGGATCTACCATATAGGCGAACGAGGCCGTTGCCTTAGGCCCCCAATCAGCAGGGGCCCCGCCCCGGCCAGTCACCTACATCCCTAAGATTGCTCCTGCTTGTTAATGTACGTTTAACATAAAAATAATTATAGTTACGATGAAAAGATCATTAAAAACGCAATACAAAAAACGGTCGATTTCTGTATCCCCCTACTAACATGGACTATTCCATCTTGACATCTTCCGGGTCAGAGGTGAACTCCGCCATTATTGAACTGCTAACGCTGTAGCTGGTTGCGCTCGGTGTGTTCATAAATCATGAGAGAACCCCGCTGTATCAAGCCAAATTAACGCGGCCGGAGGATTGTATTAGGTGTTTTGTGTCAACCACTCGACGGTGAGTCGTTCGTTTTATGTATTTGGGTTCCTTTTATGAAATAGAAATGCGGTGGCGAAACGCCCACTCCATTTATGTATTTGAGATTTAAAAGTGGTCTTAGTGATTAAAAGATCATTCTCTTTTTGTTAATTTTGTGGCCGAATAGAATATATATACGTAAGGTATTAAATAAATCCTTTGATTTTTGTAATTTCATCCTTTTAGGATCATTTTAGTTACTTTTCATTAAATCTGTTGATGGCCTATAGAACTTTGGAATTGGTTTAATTTCTTTTGGGTTGAGCAACAAAAAAGAAATTATTTGTTTATTGCAACAATATTGAAGTAAATTAAGCTTAATTAATGAATTAAACTTGGATATAACTTGGAAGTGCACTTTAAAACTTGATCTGTAACTAATTTGATCTGTACTGTTGATGTGGTCTTTGAATTGAAGTTATAATAATAATAATAATAATAAACTTTATTTGTATAGCACCTTCCTACAATGCCTTGCATTGACCAAGGTGCTTAACAGGACATTTGAATGATTCTTGAAAAATACCTGCTGGAATTATTTTATTTGTTTTTGTGAATGTTTAACTATGTGAATGTTTAACTATTTTTGATAACAGTTTAGTCCTGTGTATATAGTAATGCTAATTTTTGTTTTGTTTATGACCTTGTTTAGGTCAGGTTTTTTTTCACCCCCTGTTCCCACCCAGGATGGCAGCTACTGGATCACCGCAGCTGTGCGGTAGGACTTAAATTGCACCAAACTATTTGTTTTTTTTCTGGACATATTACCCTGGATCAAGAAATACAAACTACCAGATTATTGATTGATGGACCTTTAATCATCCGGGATTCAAGAACTGATTTAAAATAGAAAAAAAATAACTCTTGGGTGTAATCAGGGTCTGTTTTGTTGTGTGTATTTTGTCTATTGGTTGTAATTAGGGTCTGTTTTGTTGTGTGTATTTTGTCTATTGGTTGTAATTAGGGTCTGTTTTGTTGTGTGTATTTTGTCTATTTTGTCTATTGGTTATACTCAAAGAAAATGATTATTATTACAAACAATATTATTATAAATACCTTCCTAAGTCTATACAATACAAACAACTTAAAACTTGCTTCTTGTCTGATGGTGTTTTATTCACACAACAGGCTCCTCAGCTGAACCTTTTCTGACTGCCTATTTACCATATCTGGCCGTGGTCAGGCGCCTAGCCTTAATGAGCGTTACACATCACCCAAAAATCCAGGAAGTGCTCAGTATGCTTGAGCGGGAAGACAGAGGAGATGGAAAACAGATTAAGCCAACGTGAAGATACGAAAGTGGAGCGGAAAAACGTAAAAAGACTTTAAAGGATAGTTGTACCTTATTAAAGTAGAGAAAAAAACGGTTGTTTTTATTGTCTAGTTCCCAGTATTAGAGTATGAACATGAAAATCTTTTACCTTCAGGGCAGGGCCTAATGGTACATTTAGGCTGACTTGGGGGAGGGCCCCTTTACAAAGGTTTGCCTGGGGCCCCAAAATGTCTAAGTCCGCCACTGCTTATCTCCTCCATTTTGTTGTCCAGGTGTTTGTGATTGTCATGCTGTGTGTTCATGTACCTGTATATAAGTCTGTATCTCTGTGTTTATCGTTGTCCTGGCATTGTCTCCTGTTGCCTCTGTCTCCTGAGTTCCTTGTGATTCCCTGAGTATGTAAGTTTGCTGCCCTGTCATAGGGTTGCCAACTCCTTGATAAATAAATAAGGGACACCTCTCGGCAGGCCAGGGCTGGTCACCCCATTTACACCCCCCAACACACACACAAACACACACACACCCTGCCTGCCCCTCCTCACTTTGAAATCAACCTGAATTCATTTGGATACGTGTTTTTGAATTATAAAAATATGTATAAACAAATTATTACACAATTAACCATTTATTTTTAGTGCAAATAGAATTGCCAGAAACAAACATATCTTTTGAAAATTATGTATCTTTCTTAAACAGACCTCTGTCCTGCTTAATAACTTAAAACAGAATTATGTATCTTTCTTAAACAGACCTCTGTCCTGCTTAATAACTTAAAACAGTATTAAATAACAAAAAATCAATACGAACATTCTGTAATAGTGCATTTAGTGCAACGTGCAAATAAAGTTTGTAGTAAATTTGTAAACATAAACACATTGTGCCTCAAAGGCCATGGCTTTCCACTTGTAGTAAAAATAAAAAACTTGTAAACTAAACAGTGGAACGTTACATTATGGAGTCAACCTATTTTTTCCATTTGTATTTCTGCTGAGATCGTGCTGCAGCAAGGAGTGCTCTGTTTTTCAGTGCCAAAGAGTAAAACTCTGAGCAAGACATTTCATAATTTAGACTGACAATGAGCTCACTTCTAATTAGTTCAGTAGAACATTTGTTTCGCACATCAGTCCACTTACTTTTCATGAAAGAGAAAATCCTTTCCACAAACCCAGTGGAAGATGGGATGCTGAGGACAAAGGATACAACAGCTGGATGTTGGAGAGGTCAGCTGCCTGAAGAACTTGCATCCACTTCTCTGCTGTTCCCTGGGACTGCCACCTTTCTTTCTCCTGAGGTGAGGTGGTGAGGTGGTCTATCAGGCTGTTTGCAGTCACACATTCCTCATACAGCTCATCCATACATGTTTAGCCTGCCAAAAGGTGTTAAAGTTCATTAGTGACACATAGCCTAGGTTATGTAGTGATAAATAAATGGAAAAATGTGTATTGTTTATATTTATAATTTAGCATTGTATTTAAACTACATTTTGAAATGTATTTATTAATTTACCTATATGAACTGTGATTTTTTTTAAGATGGACAAGATTGTATGTTTGCATAGTGTAAAGTAAATTCACAATTATGTATTTATTTGTACAGTATGTGTCAATTGTATACTTTTGTTTATAACTCTCAATAATTAAACATGGTTCACCACTACACTGGAAATTATTGAATTTTTAGCTGCCAACCAGGTGAAGACTTTCAATGATCTTCTCCACTTCCTCAAAGGATATTTTTCCAGATGCCAGAGAGAGGGGCTGAAGGTGAAAGAGCCAGTTTTCCTCTGAGAAGTCAAACCACTTCTGGACACAACTGATGGCACTCAGCTATTTTATGTTCTTAACTTCTGTGGCTGTCGCGGACGCCATTTTGAACAGTGCTAATGGTGAACTACTTTTTTAAATCCAGCAGATTTGACCATTTCGTGAAACTCTCAAGCTCAGAAGAACTTGTGCTAAAACGTCAGCAATGAAATATATTTTTTCTCAGCAAAGAAATAATTGTTTTACCGTGTTTTCTTGGAAAGTCCTTAACTTATGTGGCTGTCGCGGACGCCATTTTGAACAGTGCTAATGGCGAACTACTTTTTAAAATCCAGACATGTCGCGTAGGCCGCTGAGAAACATCCATAAGTTCACCCTCCATGTTAAAAANTGGTGAGGTGGTCTATCAGGCTGTTTGCAGTCAAGCATTCCTCATACAGCTCATCCATACATGTTTAGCCTGCCAAAAGGTGTTAAAGTTCATTAGTGACACATAGCCTAGGTTATGTAGTGATAAATAAATGGAAAAATGTGTATTGTTTATATTTATAATTTAGCATTGTATTTAAACTACATTTTGAAATGTATTTATTAATTTACCTATATGAACTGTGATTTTTTTTAAGATGGACAAGATTGTATGTTTGCATAGTGTAAAGTAAATTCACAATTATGTATTTATTTGTACAGTATGTGTCAATTGTATACTTTTGTTTATAACTCTCAATAATTAAACATGGTTCACCACTACACTGGAAATTATTGAATTTTTAGCTGCCAACCAGGTGAAGACTTTCAATGATCTTCTCCACTTCCTCAAAGGATATTTTTCCAGATGCCAGAGAGAGGGGCTGAAGGTGAAAGAGCCAGTTTTCCTCTGAGAAGTCAAACCACTTCTGGACACAACTGATGGCACTCAGCTATTTTATGTTCTTAACTTCTGTGGCTGTCGCGGACGCCATTTTGAACAGTGCTAATGGTGAACTACTTTTTTAAATCCAGCAGATTTGACCATTTCGTGAAACTCTCAAGCTCAGAAGAACTTGTGCTATAACGTCAGCTATGAAATATATTTTTTCTCAGCAAAGAAATAATTGTTTTACCGTGTTTTCTTGGAAAGTCCTTAACTTCTGTGGCTGTCGCGGACGCCATTTTGAACAGTGCTAATGGCGAACTACTTTTTAAAATCCAGACACGTCGCGTAGGCCGCTGAGAAACATCCATAAGTTCACCCTCCATGTTAAAAACTCTTCGTCTGACTCTTCGAAAACAAGCAATAAGGCTGCAGAGTAACACACTGGCTGCTAACTGCGCTCTCTAGCCAAGAGACTGAGGGGGACGCTTTTTTGTCACGGACCACATCCGGCGCTGACAGGATATGGTCTGTTTTGTTTTTACTGATAGATAATTAGTTATTAGCAGTACTGCATTTTAAATAAAAATAGCGCAAATCCGCTTATGAATTATAAAAGTCAGTCAATCCGCTGTAAAGCTAAAATTGTTTAGGTCCGCTATAAGCGGATTAGCGCTTTAGCGCTCCCTAACGGTCTGGTGCCCACCTTTGGTGTCCTTCGATCTAAACCACCCAGCAAGATCCTAACTCCCGGTTGGGACCTCAGTTTGGTTTTGGGGGCTCTATGCGACCCCCCATTCGAGCCATTGAGTGAGACTACAATAGATATATTATCTTATAAAACGGCCTTACTCCTGGCACTTTGCTCGGCGAAACGCGTGGGTGACCTCCATGCATTATCTGTGCATCCAATGTGCACCAGATTCGCCCCAGATGGGTCAAAGGTCACACTGAGGCCTAATCCCGCATACACTCCCAAGGTCTGGACATTGAACTATAGGAGTCTAGACTTTGATCTTTCCTCTTTTCCACCTGCCTCTATCCTGAACCAGGATAAGGAAAGGCTACAGGCTCTCTGCCCAGTGAGGGCTTTACGCACCTACATGCAGAGAACAGCCGAATGGAGAAGAACAAACCAACTGTTTGTCTGCTTTGCAGCACCTGCTACCGGGAGAGCCCTATCAAAACAACGCCTCTCACACTGGGTGACTGAGGCCATTAAAAGGGCCTACAGTAGTAAAGGTCAGCAGGCACCCTCTGGAGTGCACGCTCACTCCACTAGGGGCCTTGCCACTTCCTGGTCTTTGTTCAAGGGTATACCAGTTGCAGACATCTGCGCTGCTGCGAATTGGAGTTCCTTGAATACTTTTGCAAGGCATTACAGTTTGGATGTTACTGCAGGTGACGTCACTCAGGCTGTTCTTTCTAACATTCAGTAGAAAGTAACCTTGGGATGCCTACTGATCAGAGGCAGACGTTCTCCTTAGCATGCATTTTACTGAGCATTTCAAGGGCGTGAATGGATTACGTTCCCATAGCAAGTATGTTGCACCGAGAGAACATGACTGAAAGGGAACTGAAAGTTATGCACCATAACTCATGTTCCCTGAAGGAAGGGAACGAGGTGCAACATAACTGGCCCTTTTCAATGCTGAAAGCTCGGTGAAGTGCACTCTTCAAGAGGAAGATGGAGGGGCGCACGCCGCTTAAGTAACCAGAGGGCGGGGCCTCTGGCGCGGCGGTGACGCCCCTAGCCGTAAAGGCGTGAGTATATTCCTTCAGGTAATCGTGCGGGGGCGCAATTCCCATAGCAAGTATGTTGCACCTCGTTCCCTTCCTTCAGGGAACATGAGTTATGGTGCATAACTTTCAGTTTGTCTCGTTTGTCTCCAAGTGTCCCTATGATGGACTGGAGACATGTCCAGGGTGTGCCCTGCCTCTCGCAAAGTGACTGCTGGATATGGGAACCAGTGACCCGCCCATGACTCGAAAAAGGAAGAAGCGGGTAAAGATGATGGATGGACGGACGGACGGACATCTAAGATGCTCTCAAAACTTTTCAAAGACTTGATCTTGTTCTCAACCTCACGTTCACTCTGACTTCATTGCTAAATAATAATTGTAATTTAAGAACCGACTTTATGAAGCAACAGATGCTCATAAAGGACTGGTTTTAATTTGTCGATGAGCATGATGACACCCATTAATGTCCTAAGTTAACAGACACTATTTCATAGTAATGACAAGAAAAAATGTACAGCTCCATGTAAAATGTGTTTGAATGACTGAAAAGCCGTCTTTTCACAGCGTCAACAGCTTGTTGTGGGCTACACTCCTGACTGAGTGGCTTGTTTGTTGGTGGTGTCACTCTCACAAAGAACTTGAAACTACCAAGAGGCTCTTCGGTGTGTGCAACTTTGAACTTCTTAACCCTTACTTTCCTGTCCCCATGGCAACGGCTGAGCAAAATCTATTGAGATGGACCAGTAATTGACTTTAAACTTTACTTAGAGATCAGTTTTATGTCTCATGCTAATGATGAAAAATGGGACCTAAAGGAGCCAATTTGACCATGGAGCTGGACCAGAATGACAGGCTGCCGACGCACCCATCGATGCCTGGCATTACAGCTTTGGCCTGTATTGGATTGTTCTGTTCAGCAGTCTATGAAGGGAACCCCACCTCTTCTTCTTCTTATTGATGTAGCACTGAAAGTATGGAACAGGAGTTGGCAATGGCAAAGAGGATCAACAGGACCAACAGTAAACATCAAATGTTTTTTAAGGGAAATGGACTTTTGTTTCCAGAACATTTAAATTTCTTTAGACTTCATTGATCTTGTTGGCTGAATGTTATTCATCATCAAATACAATGTTCAACGAATATAATAAAACCCCAAATTGTCTTTCTCTCAATTTTTGTACTTAAAAAACTCCATCCTCATTTTCAGATGTTCAGTTGAAGACTAAACGGACCACACCGTCACAATACCTGCCATTTTTTAAAAGCCTAAAAATGACCATCATTGAACAGCAATAACTTAACTACTGAGCTTAATGTACCGGTGAGTGCAAAAAATGTTGTTTTGTTTTAATGAGTTTCAAATAAGATATTCTGTTTATATTTCATTTACATGACATAAATGAAAATATCTAGTATAACCAGATTAGTCCTTTTCTTTTTCAAGCCTTCAATAAAGGTGCAAGCTACATCAAGATATAAAGCATAAAATGTATGATTACCACAGTTTAAACCCCTCAATTAACTTTGAAATAAGATATACTGTCATTGTGGTAAATCATGAAGGGGGGGCTGCGGTAGCTTGGTGGTCAGTGACTGCAGGTTCAAGGCCAGGTTGCATCAGGAAGGGCAACGGCAAAAAACAATTGCCAAAGTTTACTTGTGTTTTCTCGCTGTGGCAACCACTGCAGCAAAGCAACAACATCATTGTGGTGAATTATAGATTCAAATTCTAGTTTGTCGTTAAATACCTATTAAAAATGAACTTTTTGACATGTTTTTAATGTTTTTGAGACATTGAGAATTTTTTTTTTACCCACAGTAGTGATACAGTAAAATACTTCATTTTTCAGTCTCTCCTCCTCATCAGTCACAACAGGCCAAAGACTCCCGGGCTGGCCTGAGGATAGTGGCCTTTTCTGCCCTTATGGCCTCAGGGCGTACAGCCTCTGCCTGTCAGGGCTTCATGATTAGAGTCAGAGACGTGTTGCTGGGGACGGATGATGCTCTAAGTTGCACATACATGCGCATAAATAAGAGTGCTCTGTTTTGCAGGTTGGTGACAATGCCCTGGGCAGGGAAATTAGAAGGCTGTTACATGTTTGCAGTCTTCACAGAGCACGTACACAAGACAAGCTGAATATTGACGGCTGGAGCAGTGACAGGTACAGAAATCTGATGTCAGAGATGCAGGCATGATTCCAGTAAACACAGGAGAAACATCAACACATTATGGGAAAGATCTCAACCAACAAAGTGAAATTTGCAGTAACAGAACTGATGCATTTAATCTAGGCAGTGACAAGTTTATACCTAAATAATCATTTGATTTCAGAGGTTAAAGTGTCTGTGACATCCTTCTTTTCATGAAATGATAGAAGATATATATCTTGTATCATTCAACTATGTTCGTTTTTGCAAACAAAATAATAAATTAATGAAAATTCCTTTCAAACTGAGATTAAAATCAAAATCAGTGTTTCTTCTTGGAATATCCGACTACACGCGAATGCACCATCTGTGACGTAGGAGGATGAACCTCAAGTCTGCGTGTGCCAATGATATTAATTCTCTGCCAGATCGCCTTTTTTTTGTATAATGCCGTTACGTTGTGTCGCATTTGGGTGTTCCAATATCATCAGTGAACAAGTGAGCCTTTTCACTTTCCCAAAAGATGAAATACTTTGTCAAGTATGGAATAAATAAATCTGACCCCGCTCTCGGAGCGCACTCGCTTCCTGAACAGGTAAGACAAAAAAAATAATACGGGTGCGGACCTAAATTAGAAACTGCTGTTTCTGCTCATCTAGCTTCCTGCTTCCCAAACTGAAGACAAATTGCTCAAATCTTAACTTAGATTGCTAATTTCGTCGTTTTATTTATTGTCCGCCATGAATATTTAATAGGGGCGTTCTAAAGACGTCCATCCTCCTACGTCACAGATGGTGCATTCGCGTGTAGTCGGATATTCCATGAAGAAACACTGATTTTAATTTTAATTTCAGTTTGAAAGGAATTTTCATTTATCATTTTGTTTGCAAAAAAGAAAATAGTTGAATGATACAAGATATATCTCTTCTATCATTTCATGAAAAGATGGAAGATGATGTCACAGACACTTTAAAGAGATGGTGGATCTTGATTATGCCCCAAATAACAAAAATAAAAACTCTAGTTTTGATTATGAACAGTTGGCTATTATTTAAAAAATAAATTCAAATTAAGAGTCAATAGAGCTGAAAATTAAAACAAAAGACAAGAGTTGCTCATAAAGACTTGTGACTTAAAATGTGTTTGTTCTGAAAACATGGTGCAGAAAAAAAAGCATCTTTACAGTTTATCTCCAATTATTATTCAAGTGGGAAATTGACCAAGAGTTGAGCTATCCCATCATAACGGCTAATCGCTACATAAGACCACCACGTGTTTTTGCATGCAAGAGAGACAGACTGAGACTGAATGACAGTGAGGGAGAGGAGGAGGGAAACATCCGTTGTAAGCTAATTAGCTCTACACTACCACAGATGGCTAAAGGGTCAGTGTTAAACCTTTATTCAGAGCCGTATTACACTGCTAATTCTGCAGGGGCCAGGTCATACACAAAGTGGCTTGAATAATAAACGTTTCTATAACGAGGCCTGGGGTATCAGCAGACCTGAACCTGTAGGTGTGAAGAAATGTAAAAGTGACCTTTTGTGTTGTTTTCTCACTCACACTGCCCAACCATCAGAACCAAAAAGATTTCTGCAAAGGTTGTTACAGATCACTTTCTCCCCAAAGGAGTGCGACTAAAGAAATGTTGAAGCAAAGAATATTAAAATAAAACAAAAAAGCAGGAGAAAAACAGGAAATAAAAGCAATGAACTTGACAGCAACACTAATCCACTTCCACAGACTTATCTCATGAAAAAAATAAAATCTGCCAGACAAATTCTAGCTTAGACAACCAAAACATCTTTGAATACTTGTTTTTGTTGCAGGACAGAATGAAAGTATATGTGATTCCATTTCACTCACATGTGTGACCAACTACACACAAAACAGCCAAGACACTGAACAAAATGTAACAACGTTGGAGTTCTGGAGCTGACAAAGCTAATGTCTGCCTCCGACTGTTAAAACCAAGCAAAACGCTGAACCCAGCGTGGAAATACCAGTGAGTGTTTTGCTGTGAATCCAGTAAATAAAAGTCAGGACAACTCCTGTGGGGACAACACAATGACTTTCAACAAGCTTCTGGGGACATGAGTATTACCGGAATGAAAATAATGTTGTGGCAACAAGCAAAATATATATATAGTTGCTAAGTTTTTGTTAAAATTAGCATTTAGATGTGTTTGTTTTGACATGGCAGTAGACATTCCAAGTATGTATGATTCCAATTAGGGCAGCACAGTGGCGCAACTGGTAGAGCCGCTGCTTCTCAGCGAGCAGGTAACCCTGGTTCAAATCTCAGGCCGGTGGTCCTTTCTGGGTGGAGTTTGCATGTTCTCTTCCTGCATGCATGTTTGTTTGTTAATTTTTTTGTTTTTCCCCCCCTTGTCCTGTTCGGCATTGTGGCACTCATAATTACTGTCTGAGTGTCGAGGTGATGCCCAACAGATTTACTTTCACAAGCAGAGCATTATGGCTGGCCTCAATGCTCCACTTGATGTATAAATAAAACTTTATTAGAATTTGCTTTGGGTTTGTTTAAGATGTACTGTAATGGACACAGGGATGAAAAGACAAAGAAGAAACCAAATGTAAATGAGAGAAGGGTTAAAAAGGAAAGAAGGAGATAGGAGTAAAGGAGATAGAGACGTATAAGGAGAACACACTGCGGAAATAAAAAAGACAAAACTGAGAAACCACAACAACAAACAACATATCCAGTATAATGATACTTATAACATCATTAGAAAGTATTTTATACGGTACATGATAATACAAGATGTATTTAGTGGCCACCACAACCCAACTGAGTGTGTATCTGATAAACACCTGAATCTAAAACACCTGTGTGAGCATGCTTGTCATTATAAGATTTCTCCATAAGAATGTTTAATAGTGAATGTGGGGACCCACAGACCCGCCCCACAGGACACGATGGCAACACAGGGAGGACCGGAGCCACAGACACACAGCGGCCCCCAAGCCCGGAGCCCCGGGAGTCCCCCAACAGGGACAACCGCACCTCCCCAGAGAGAGGGAAACCCCGGGCGACCCCCAGAAACCACAATGCAGACCCTTCAAGAGGCTGTAGCGACGAGCCCACAGGCCCTGCTGGCAACCCACCCCTCCAGAGTAGATCCGGCCATGGACACCGAGCCCCAAATCTCGAGGTCATACTACCCCCCAACTGAGTCCCAACAGAACAAGGGAACCCAGGTCCCGGCAAGCAGCCACCAGGGTGGGCCGGCACACACCCTATCACCCATCACAGATGCCGAGAGCCATCAATGCACCGGCGGCAGAGGGGCCCGCCAACGGAAGGGAGCGCGATAGGGGGAAGTAAACCCACGTTAAATGGGGACCCCAGAATGATCCAAGAGAGGGGACCACCCAAAACTCAACTGGAGGTGTAAACAGGCCACATAAACAGCCCTACAGAACCTCTGTCAGGTCATCCATGCGTAAGATTTATTGCAGTGCCTTCTGATGGGGATCCTTTTTTTGCGTCACTCCGGAGTTCGTCAATCTTCGGAGGAGTTTCCGGATGCTTCCGGAAAATCCGTTGTTGTTTGTTTGTTTTTTTTACACTGCCTGGCCCAAATGCAAAAATGAAAATGCACATCAAATTCAGTAATTGTCCAATATGATGAATTGTTACTGTCACGGTGGGTGTTGTCCTTTAAACATCTACATGATTTTTTAATTTTTTTTGCAGACACCCAGGGGTCCTGGGACCCCAGTTTGAGAACCACTGGACTAAAGCATAATTTCAATCAAAAAACTAGCCAAGATTGGCAACAGCATGCCTCCTCATTAAGTTGTAAAAATATAGGGGTCCAGGTTAAAAGCAAGATTTCAGCGTTAACATAAGATGCAGATTTTTTTTTCCCCATTAAAACTACAACAGAGCTCAGGTTGTTTAAACTTTAATGTGTGTGAGGAAGCACCGTAACATCCTGAGATTTCAACCTGTCCGGCTCGTCTCATGACAGCGGACAGCACAGGGGAGGATAAGAGTGACACATTTACCGGCTCTGTCAGAGGGATGCATAAAAATCAGATATTACAGGAGGGTCTGCAGCAGAGTCGGCTCAGCAGGTTGTCACACAGAGATGTGCCACCTAAGGCAATCTTTGCAATATGGTACAGAAAGGAGGGACTCTAAATCCCAAACATCATGTTAACACCATGCACAGGTACTTACAGCATCAAACACGAACACAGCTGCAACCACACAAAGATTCACACAGAATGAGGTTTCTCAGCGCCACCAGCAGCAAATCATAGTTATGTGTTGTTACTTTTCAGGTTAATCCTACTACAATACAGTTACTTTTTCTATCAATCAATTTAAAAACACTAATTACACTGAGTTTTATTTAATGTGTACTTTTATGTAAGATTATGCAATATCTTATTAAAAGCATGACCTTTAGAAATCTGAATGCATGGCCTTGTACAATGAAAAACGTACCATTCTCTAACGTTTTTAATGAATACATTTTCAAAATTCAACATTTTAATTTTTTTATCAACTTTTTTTGCCAACACTCATGAACTGCATGCTCAAAGAAATGTACTTTTCCTTTGTCAGAGCATCGTTGCATAAAAACTTTATGGAAAGCAACAAGAAACTACAGTTTTATACTTTTGCAGCTTGTTTGTTTGTTTAAAGGAACTGTCTTTTTCTTGTATTTCAAGAGTACTGCTTGGTACAGTGTATAATATAAGATATTGCTTACTTTGGCCAATATTCTGGATCAACCTTAACAGATCTCAAGCATATAGTTTCCAGTAGAACATAGCATCTTGACAAATTTACGACTGAAGCATTACTTCCATATCTCAAAATGTTGAAGTAAATTTTTAAAAATTGTAGATGACTTCTTGTAACTTCTGACATTCTTATGTTCCTGATGAAGCTCGGACATGTATCTCTACCAAGCCGTCAATCACAGGGTTAACACAATACTGTAATATGCAGTTGTATCATTTACAAGACAAAAGCCAAAGGCTGTAGGAAAAAATGAGATTACAAATTATTTAAGATGATCTTTGTTGTTTTCAAAATGCTTCACATAGAGCTTTGGGAGAGCTAACAGATTTGATCACGCCTTTCTTTGTGCATCCATCCACTTCAGCTTACCATACTTTTTGCTGTATAAGTCACACTTCTTTGCATAAATTAGCATGCCTGGCGACTTATACAGCGAAGCGACATATTTATGTTTTTTTCTCCATATTTATAACCCAATTTTTGGCTGAGATCTGACTATTTCATTCATTCCGACATGGAAATATTGACCACTACCATCTTCAGCCGCTAGAGGGAGCTCAAATAATTTGGCAAGCCAAGTGTCTCATTAATAGGTAAAAGCGGTGACGCATAATAGATGCAACTTATACGGCGAAGCAACATATTTATGGTTTTTTCCCACTTTATTAGACATATTTGGACTGATGCGACTTATAGGGCAGCAAGTACAATATATACATCAGGTTCTCTGCTGCAGTCCTGTGTAATGTAAAGTTGTGCTGATGCATTCCATTGACCATTAACAGTTAAAACCACCTCCAGGCAAACGGGACAGAGCAGAAGAGTAGGGAGAACTAAATAAATGACACTGGAAGGATGAGAGAGAAAAAGAGGCGGATTGTAAAATCTCCCGGCAAGAGAAACAAGAGATCAGAGACACAAAGACGTAGATATATGATTAACAAGCATACCCTGCTGATTGTGACAATGTGCAGAAACTTTTCCTCATACTTGCAGAAGACAAAGAGGCAGCCTTGGTGACTCAGCAGGCAGGGATAATAGGCAGCTTACATTTTTATGCAGCGGGGTGAAGACTTTGCTTGTTTTGCCTTGACCATCCTCAAACAGTATGCACCACAGCAAAACACACAGATACACCATCAGATGCACACATAAACCCACACAAGATACAACTGTGGCTTGGGGAAAAAGCTTAGTGGAGCAGCTGGTGCAGTCTGAAATAAAGTTTCGGAACATCAAACAGTCACACCCGTGTGGTCCTGCTTCTCATCTCTCCCTCATCAACTTTTTTTTCTTTTTCTGAGGCAATTTCTTTGTGAACCAAAGAGCTGGGGCATTGCCCTCTGGGAGAGCTGGGCATCCTGGAATTGAACAAATGAATCAGAGCACCTAGTGATGAACAGGTAGACAGCTGGGGTCAGCCTGCTCCAGCAGCCATTGCTTCACCTGTCCAGCCCCATTAGGGCCATCACAGACAAGAAACATCCAACAGAACTATGATCAAATGAGAGATTTTTGAGAGGAAATACTCCAAAAAGCATGAAGAGTCCAGTACTGCTGAGAGGTCAAATCTATTTTAGTTGTGTCAAGGAATTGAAAAATTGTGAATCAGTTTTCAAATGCCAAAACTGTTTAGTTAATCTCTGCTCCCCATTAGGACGGTCAGCTGAGTAGCTGCTGCACGGTGCAGTTTGTCCGAGGAGAGGTACTGTTGTTTCATGTAGTTTAAAAATAACTTTGCGGTAAAGATGTGTTTTCAAATGTTTTCCATCTTTTCTTTGTTGGACCCTAAAGAACTGATGTCTGTAAATAATAGTTGACGTTGGAGCTGTCATTTCTAACGAGGGCCCGAAGCCCAGCCCGACCAGAATTCAGGCCGAGCCGGGCCATAATAATGTGTTGGATGGGTGGGCCGGGTTGGTGTGTGGCTTTTGATTGTGTCAGCGGATGACACTGAGCAAGATAGAGAAAGTCCTATCAGATAAATAGGACGTGAACCACTTCAGGGCCGTGCCACGAATCCCAACATTTTGATTGTGTCAGCGGATGCACGTGGCTGACGATCTAATTATAGGCATCTGTGGATGAGTTGTTAGAGCAGTTGTCCTCCATTGCGAGAGATGGGGGTTCGATTCCACGAGCAGTCACATGTTAAAGTGTCCCTGGGCAAGACACTGAACCCCTCATTGCCTCTGATGTGTGTCCCAACGGTGTATGAATGTGATAAAGCACTAACGCCATGAAATTTTGAAACAACATATTTTTCCCTTAAAATGATACATTCTCTCAGTTTAAACTTTTGATCTGTGATTTGTGTTCTATTCTGAATAAAATATTAGATGTTGGCACCTCCACATCATTGCATTCAGTTTTTATTCACAATTTGTTTAGTGTCCCAACTTTTTTGGAATCCGGTTTGTAAAACAGCCCTTATAATGTAAAGGGTTTGGTTGACCAAGGTGCAAAACCTTTGGTACAGAAAGGACCAAACAATGAACAGATTAGAGGAGCACAAATATCCAATATGTACCAAACTGTAGTTTACAGCCAGACAAAGACACTCCATGGTTCACCACAACAATGACCCAGTTGCATCATAAGCCTTTTAAGATTTAGTATGTGAGAAAACAGCAGTGTGGCTTAAAGTCTGTGTAAACTCCAAGCCACAAGCTAAATGAATGACATGATGAATGAGTTATGACAGCATGAAAAGTTGCATGACAGAGTAAATAAACATTCACTAGTCTTTCATCTTCTACAGAAAATGTATGAAAAATAAGCACAAACATGCTATGTGGAGACTTTTTCTATAAAGTTCGTGTCGCATAAAACTAGGGATGCACCGATACCAGATTTTTGAAAACCGAGTACAAGTACAAGTACTTACATTAAAGTACTTGCCGATACCAAGTACCGATACAAGTACTAATTAATATTTTTAAAAATCATTCTAATTAACTTAAACTGTTTATTTTCATTAGACACTTCAAACACAAATGAACAAAGTACATTACTATTGGTATTCTGTAAAGTATGTTCAAACTTGTACAAAAAAATAAAATGTTTTACATTTGAACTCTTACATAGTCAATTAAATGAAACTGGTATCGGGCCCTGTAGTATCGGCACCCTTTTATGAGTACAAGTACGAGTACTAGCACATGGTATCGGACCGATACCAGATACTGGTATCGGTATCGGTGCATCCCTACATAAAACCAGTTAGATTTTTGTAAGTTCTGTTTCCTGCGGGCACCTGTGCTGGATATATGACAGCCACATGCATTGTAGTCAACACAACACAGTCTGTTGACCTCAAACCAGGTAAACAGAAATTATATTTCCAAAAGTGTGTGCAGAACTCACTTTTCCACTGGATGGAAATCCAGCTGGTTTTACTTGAAATCATTTACTCAAGTGTCATAAAAGTGCGTTTTCAATCTGGTTCCCAAAAACATTTAGAATATCACAGTTCCTCTGGCAGTTTTGAACCATCGGGCTGCTTCTTGCACTGCTTTGTTACACTTTGTTGTTTCAGAAACCTTTCAGGAATACCCAGTATCAAGCAAACTTTGGGAACTTTTCAATTTCTCATCACACATTTCTGGGCTCAGCATTCCCTGACTGAACTTTGGTGGCCTTCTTTCCCCACCAACCATATGAGGGACGCTTTAGTACATCTGACAATCAAGAGGCAGGTCCTTCAGCTGTACTAGGAAAAAAATCTACAGTACTGTATTTTCCTCCACACGTTGCAATGCCTTATGAGTCACATCAGAATCAGAATAACCATTATTGTCACAGCACCATGGTACAACGAGAATATGTATGTACAGTCGTCTGAAGATGGGCGGAGTGCACGAAGCTGCTACTATAAAAGCACGGCCATCTTATTCAAAATAATATTTTGCTTAGATGAGAAAAGGAAAGAAAACATGAGGAGAGACGTATAAAAAATATCTCTCACACTGTGTCCTAGACAGAGCACAATTTGAGGTAGGGCTGTGCGATATAACGATATATATCGTGGGGACGATAGAAACGTGTCTATCGTGCTACTTTCCTTCTATCGTCTCTATGGTGATAAATAACAATAAAAAAATAACTGTCGCAAAGAAGCTTCATATGGGGTTTTGCGAGATGACGGCGCTGCTTTATGTTTGACGCACGCGCGGGTTTGCGACACATGCTTTACGTTGTTAAACTCGAGAGCAACAGAGCCGCAGGCGCATGAAGCCGGTGTCTCAACAAGGAGAAAACAGCTGCACAGGCAGCCCAAGAAGAATAACTTTTACCAAAAAGAGGGGGAAGCTCACCTTGTTAGCTTCCATTATTTCGCTCCGCTGAAACTCGGAGACAAAATGGGTCCAGAGGACACGAACCCAGAGTCCAACCGAGTCCGAACTCGGGTCCAGTTAACCAATACAAAACAGACCAGAGACACAACAGAACCGCAATCAAACGCAACGTTTTCTCTTTTCTGTTTCTTGCTTTGTTTACTCAAACTTCAGAGCGGATTTCTTCTTCGTGAGTTTCATTAGCAGCTGTTGTTTTACCGCCACCTGCAGGAAAAATTTGGACCAAAGTAGAAAAGGAGTTGTTTGTTTGTTTGTTTGTTAGTTTATTCATTTTATAATATGAAATACAACAATTAACGTATTCATAATAGAAAAAAATAAAAATAAAATGAAAGGTAGCAGATGAAGAATAAATCTTATTAAATCTGCTCCTTATTCATCTAATAACAGTTCAAACAATATTTTCTATAATAACAAAATAAGTAAATAACTCAGTCAATTTTCAATTCACATATATCACACATTAAATTAGATTCATTTATATTTTTTTAGCAATTCATTTTTTACCAGTTTCTTAAATACAAGGAATGATTTGGCTTCCTTAACATTTGTCATTAAGTCATTCCATAATCGTACTCCTTGAATTAAGGTAGATCTTAGGTAGATCTAGTTTCTACTTTGGTCCAAATTTCCTTGTTCTTTTTGTTCACATTCTTATAATTGTAACTATCTGTAGTAAAATAATAAAATAAAAAAACTTTGGTCCAAATTTTTCCTGTACACACACACACACACACATCGTGTTGTATATATCGTGATATATATCGTTATCGTGATATAAAAAAGTCCATATCGTGATATATGATTTTTTCCATATCGCCCAGCCCTAATTTGAGGCATCAAAAAAAAACTACCACAGCAAAGCAACATAAATAGACATGCTACATGTACATATAGAGAGGTGAAGACATTGAATTTTAAGGGAAGGTTGTAGCATAGTCCAGAGCCCCTCCACCCCTCTCTCTCAACCATTGTCCAGATAAGAGGTGCTATTATCCTCAGCTCGGTTGAGGTTCCATCAAATGTCCAGGACCTTGGGGAAGGGATGGGTGAGGAGACAGACAAAGCATCTTTGTTTTTTTCAAAACATCTCAGGAGGAGACTTGAGATAAGTCCACCGCCAAGGTCACATTTTAGGTCAGGCAGAACTTGTGAATTGCTGGATGAAAATCCAGACAGCCGAATTGATTCCTTAAAGTCGAGCTCACAGCTTCTCCAAAATATTCCCACTTTCACGTGTGCTGCTAGCAAAGGTGGGCGCCAGACCGCTAGGGAGCGCTAAAGCGCTAATCCGCTTACAGTGGACCTAAACTTTTTGTCAGCGTTTTTGTGGATTGACTAACTTTTATAATTCATAAGCGGATTTGTGCTATTTTTATTTAAAATGCAGTACCGCTAATAACTAATTATCTATCAGTAAAAACCAATAAACTTATTTACAAGCTCTTATGCTGCTTGTTTTACCTTTTTCCCCACCATAAAGAGCAGAGAGGAGGAAGGGTTGGAGGGGGGAGGGGGGGCAGAGCGGAGAACAGACTCGGATCTACCATGTAGGTAAATGATGCCGTTGCCTGGGGATCCCATCAGCATGGGGCCCCGGCCCCGCCGCGCCCCGGCCAGTCACCTACATCCCTAACATTGATCCTGCTTGTTAAAGGTGGAGTCTGCAGTTTCTGTAGAACATCAGCACTTAGAAAAAATTTCAACAAGCAAAGCATTCTGATCCCTCCCCCTCAGAGCCATATATGGCACTGCCCCCTTGTGGTCTGTTAAAATTCAAATTCAAGCTCTGTTTTTATTGGCTGATTCGAATTCAAGCTTGGTTTTTATTGGCTGGTTACAAACTCTGTTTTTATTGGCTGTCAGTGTCCTGGTCACTCTGTGTTTTCAGTGTTTTTATAAATGCTGATAGAGAAGCAAGGGGACTATAGTTTTTTTCAGAGATTACTTTGTCTAACATCAGTTTGTCAGTAGATAGTGACTGAGTGAAGAAATATGTTAAAAATATATTGTTTGAAAAGTTACAGACTACATTACAATCTTACATACTGTAGCTTTAATGTACATTTAACATAAAAATAATTATACTTACGATGAAAACGATCATTTAATACGCAATAAAAAAACGGTCGATTTCTTTATCCCCCTACTAAAAATGGACTATTCCATCTTGACATCTTCCGGGTCAGAGGTGAACTCAGGGGCTAATTCTGTGGCTAGCTGGCTGCGCTCGGTCTCTTCATAAATCCGCAGAGAACCCCGCTGTTTCAAGCCAAATTAACGTGGCTGTAGTAATATAGGAAGGGGTCAGTTTACTGACTTACCTATATTTTAGATGTATGAACTGGCAGGGTTTAGACTGACACAAAAATACATCATTAATTAAACGGGTTCTCTCTTTTTCAGCTTAATACCAATAATTCTATACCTTGACCAGATGTAATTCACAGGAAACGTTAAACTTATGTTGGCACAGCAGGACTGGACCATTTATTTAACATAATTGTAAATTACATCACACATTTGTACATGATTGGTTGATTATTTTTCCTATAATTAACTTCAGCACAGATGAAATATAGGAACAACAGAACAAGTGAAGGATGATATTTTACTCATTTCTGCTGGTACATTAACTTAGTTTCTGGCTTAGGAAGATAAAGGTTTAGGAGGAGAAAAATGGAGGAAAAGAAGTTAGGGAGTTATCTTGATGTGTTTAACCAGAAGCATGGCAGCTCTCCGGCTGAACTCGGCTACACGTTGGTACCCTTGGCAAAGCATTTGACGACTTTTACCTCGTGAAGATGGTCAGTCTCCCTCGGTCCAGTTTGGTCAGTTCGTTTACCGTTCTCAGCGTCTCCAGACGTGCGCCTTGACTCGAACCGAAAGTAACGGCAGCTCCTGGTGTTGTTTTCAAGATAATAATAATAATAATAATAATAATGTCTATTCCTGTCATCTGCGTATGTTCCCATACACAGACGAAATTCGTCTCTGCATTTAACCCAACCACCTACCAGGTGGTGCAGTGAGCAGCCCGAAAGCGCTCGGGGAGCTGGAGAAATAGGTGTGCACTCATAGACACCCCAAGCTGGGTAGTGGCCGGGGCGCGAACCCGCGACCTTCGGATCCGTAGTCAAAAGCCCTGCCACTAGACCATCTTGGCGATAAGACGTTCCTTAAAGGAATGTCAATAAAAGAGAGCTTTTCAGCTGTTGAAGATGACTTATAACTTGGCATGTTATAAGTCTTTAACTGAATGACGTGGTCATTAGCGTGTTGACCAGACGATCATCAGTTCTTTGGGGAACCTCATAGCTCGAGGTCCTCAGCAAACTTCGTCAGTTCCAGCAAAAGCTTAGAACTTTAAGGAAGGATCTGTGATCAGTGACTTGTTGTTCTTCTCTGATTGGTCCAAACAAACCAGTGGATGAAGGTCACTCGGATAGGAGAAGATCAGTTTTTAGAACAGAGAAGAAGTTGTTTAGAATGAAGACAGAGAAACAGATTAGACTGGAGCCAGCTTCATAAAACAACTGATTAAAACTGTGTTCTAACTTCTAACAAAACTGATCGAGTTCAGTCTGACATATTAATTCACTTTCACCGTTTGATTCATCATATGAAGAAGTGATCATTATTTTGAAATAACATTGGATTTCCAACTTGAATTAAACAGTTTGAATTAAACAGTCTTTGACTTAACAAACATTGAATTCAATAATGCTTATACAAGTAACACAAGGTTATTCATTAACACAAAAATAGAGGAATAAGAGAGTCTCTTATGACTTATTGTGTTTTGATTCAAAATAATGTAATAAAATAGTGTTAATGTCTTTTTTCTGAGAGTATCAGTGAAAAGGTGTCACTGGGACAGTTCAAGTATCAGAGCGGGCACAGTCATGCCCATTACATCTCCCCCCTTTTGGAAGTCATCGCCAGTCCTTGGGGATGGGGTCCAACACGAAAGGAAACCTTGAACTGTCTCTGATCTTGAAGTAATCCAGCAAGTGGAAAAAAAAAATCAAAAATTATAATCCCATAAAGTTTTTGGAAATTCCATACTGTTCGTAGGTAATCCCATTGCGGTAAGCTTTTAATCCCTCGGAAAACTGAGTCTGTTAACTCTTGGAAAACAAAGTCTTATAATCCACAACGATAATTCCACAGCAGTAATTCCATATCGATTAGAGTTGGTGATTTCATCAGCAACAATTGTTTTTATAATCAGCATGTAGAGGGGATCCCTCGATTGACGCAGAGGAGGCGACCCTTGGATGAAGGTTGAAGACCAACGTTGAAGTATCAGGTCCCCACATCGAAGGTTGAAGGCTGGTTGGTTTCCAGTCCGTGCCACTCTGGTTCTATGTGTCATGCAATTATGTGGTTTTAGGTGGGCCTATGATTGGGATTTTACATTAGCCTCACCTATATGCACCTGGTATGTAAGCTATCATGGTTTAGATCAGCTATAACTACCAATTAAGGGGTGGATCATTCATCAAAAGTTAAATATAGGGATCTACGTCTATAAAAGGTTCAGGAGGGCTTCTGTAACGAAGGCCTCTTCTTCCAAACTATTCCTCCATTCATAATTTAAGTTAAATTAACTAAGATAGAAAAGAAAATGTAGTTTGCTCTAAATGTCTGTTGTCCTTTAAGACGACGACGTAGGATTTGGTGTTCCCTATAAAATTTAGAAGTCTATGGCGAGACTCATCAAAAATGAATAGATGATCTAGAATAGAAACGATCGAATCGGTTCAATATAGAAATTGTGAGACCAGTGTAGTTTATGGTACCTAAAGTAGCTTTAAACTACATTGACCCTTCATTGACTGAGGTTTAACAAAATGAAACTGCATGTTGGCATAGTTAAATCCATTTAAGTCTTTAACTTATCATTAATAAAAACCTCTTTTGGCTGGGAGTGTTCAAAAACAATACCAAGCTTCAACAACAACAAAAGTAGCAATTAAGCAACTAGAAAACAACGTTCCACCGCTTCAACTCACTCCTGTCGTCAGATTCCAACATGTATCACACAATAAAAACAGGTCTTAGCTTTATAACCGATGTCAATTAAATCCTGCAGATTTAAACGGTTGTTAAGGTTAGTTTTTTGTTGTGGGTTTTTAGACTTAGCGTTTCTAAGTTCTAGTTGGAATGGTTTCTTTTAGCAACTAATATAGTTTAAACTGTTTAGTTTATTTACTATCGTGTGCTTGGACGACCTTAATTTCCCATGAAGTCTGTGAGTTTGCGAGATCTTTGTCGTTTGTGGGGTTATTGAAATATTTGTCTTTGTCTTGGGCATGACCTAACATCACCCCCCTGAGGTCATGGGGGACCACGAACACAGGTGAGGACGTCCGTCCATGGGCACAAGTTAGGATGCCAATGTTTAGTTCAAGCTGTTTTCGCAGCTGAGAGTAGACAGTACACAGGAACCAGTTCGTTTTCGGCCAACGTTTCTTCTTACGTTTACCTCTTTCCGTGTAATTCAGGTGTGTCACAACTGTCGGCGCAGTCGCAGGTGTGTCTGATTGTACAGACTGCGACGGGTCACTGTTGTTGGTGTGCAAGCCTTTCCCCCCTTTGTCTGAAGAGGGGCTCTTTGAGTCTGTAGAAACTGTGTCATTTCTGATTAGTTCTAGACTCAAATGCTCTTGAACAAAGGTTTCATCGAAAGCTTGGCCGATTGCTGATTTATCTGTCCCAGAGGACAGTACAGCGTCTTCGGTGTGGGATCCGTGGATCTCCACACCTTCTTCTACCTGTGGTAGGTAGTGTTCAGTGAGTGCTTCGCCCATCCCTAACTTTTTCCGATGCTGAGAAGCTCGTCCATGCTTTTGTCTCCTCCAGGCTCGACTACTGCAACTCCCTGTTTATTGGAATCCCTGGCAAAAACCTTCAGAAACTTCAATATATTCAAAACAGTGCTGCAAGGATCTTGTTGCGAGTTCGTAAATTTGAACATATTACGCCCATTCTTCATAACCTTCATTGGCTTCCTGTCGCCTACAGAATTCAGTACAAAACTGCTCTCATTACACATCAATGCTTACATGGAGCTTCACCAGATTATCTGAAGGATATTCTTATTCCACACTCATCCACCCGGTCGCTGCGGTCACAGAACAGTAATCTCCTTCACATTCCGAGAACCAAATTAAGGACCATGGGAGACCGGGCTTTCAGTGTGGCTGCCCCCCGCCTGTGGAACTCTCTTCCTGACTGTCTGAGGGTCCCACAGTCTGTGGTTGACTTTAAGAGCGGCTTGAAGACCTTTCTTTTCAACCGAGCATACTCTACCTCCTCATGATTCTACTTTTGTTCTTAGTTGATACTGTTATTGATTTTACTTGTTTTATTACTTGTTTTATTGACATTTAATTTCTGTTGCACCGTGTAGCACTTTGAGATTTTCATTAATGAAAAGTGCGTTATAAATTGAATTCATTATTATTATTATTATTATTATTATTTATTATTAGTGCTGATTGTTTTAGCTCACAGAGGAGGTTCTCATGTTGGGCCCCGGTTGGGTCCAACTGTTGGGTCTCTTCTGCCTCATCTCTATTAGAAGGTTCACTTACCGGGCTTGTGATCTCGGTTGGGGAGTCATCCGTGCCTTCTGCGGTACCATCTGTTAGACAGACCGTGTCATGACCTTCAGGATCTTGTTGACTGTCAGCATTTTGTTTGCTGTCAACATATTTATTGTCAACATCTGTGGCATCTGTGTCGATGTTATTGTTGTTAACCGTGAGCTCTGAGTTTTTGTGAAAGATAGTGCTGCACATTGCTCCAGGTAGGTCAATGTTGATAGTGTCATTATCAATGATAACGTCACTCATTGTATCAGGTTGGTCAAGCACTGTAACATTCAAATCTACTAACAAACTACTTACTTCCTCTGTCTCTTCCGAGCATAGAGGTGTTTGGCCATTTTTCTGGGACATTCGTGACACTTTGCATGTCTCGAACTGTTCCGTTCGAGGCGCGGGAGGTGCAGTTCCGAGGCTCGGGGGTTTCTGTTGGGACCACGCATTGTTACATGAGTTTAGGTCCTCATACTTCAATTTCTTTTGAAGTTCACCCACCGGTAGACCTTGGTTTTCACCCACCTGGTTCGTTCGGAACCATTTTGGGTCTCTTAAAGAGTGAACACCTACCTTTTGTGGTTCGTTGCTTGTCTCAGATTCTTCAATCTGAGGTGCTTTAGGAGCGGGGCTCCCTTTAAACCATTGTGAGTCACTGTTCCAGCTGGCACCAACCTTTCGTTGTTTGTCAGTTTTAAAATCTTGTTTATTCTTGCTTGCATTATCCAACCTTTCTAACAACCGACGTATGTTCTCCATCTCCTCTGAGGTCAGAGGGCCTTTGATACGACAGCGTTTATTCTCGCTTTCTATAGGAGAGAGAACCTCTTCTATTTTTAGCGACTGGGATACGACCTTTTGACCTGGGCACACCTCAGAGGGTGTTTTGCTTTGCATGTGAGCCTCAAAAGCAGTTACAGCACCCTGTATAATTTCATCCAAAGATGTTACTTCTAATTGACACCAGGTGTACAATGGCAACTTGAATCT
>JBBPBX010033579.1:0-15569 GCA_038048925.1 Garcialebias charrua
CTTTAAAAGTACAACACAAATGGAGTTTGTTGAAGTTTCTTGTGTCTTTTTCCCCTATAGTGGTGGGTTTTGTTTACATATTGTAGTAGGGTCCATCTTGTTTTAGTTAGTAGTTTATGGTACTTGCTGAAACAATCTGTTTGCTTCAGGTCAGCCTGAAGGGTTTTGAATTTTTGTCTTAGTCCCCCCAAAATTTACATCAACCTAGGGACACCTTGCTCACTGTGTTAATTTTAGCTCCCCATTATGGATGAATCTTTACAAAACTTTACTGTGCAACTTCCTATGTTATGCAACCTGTTGAAACAGCAATCTAAAAGTACATGTATTTGACAAAGAAATCAAAGACATTTGTCACGATTATGAAACAGCATTACAAACTGCTCAGTAACAGTTGCTTTCTGAATAGCAGATATTTTCCTAGTCTTTATCATTGTGAAACCTGAACATTTTAATTGTGCTCTATAAATAAAATGGTATGGTATGGTAAATATAGAACCTTGAATCCTTGTTATTGAGAAGGTAGAAATCTAATATCTTAGATGAGATTCAAAGGTGGGTATTTTATTATTATCATCACCATTATCATTAACATCTCAACTTATATGAGCAAATATGTGATGGAAAAATAACTGCAGAGGGATGTTTTTACAACTTTTGATGATTCAAACGATGACTCATAATAATATCCTGCCTAAGCGATGGACCATTAACCTCTGCCCAAAACTAGCCATAGCTGAACAAGGGACTATGAACTTTAAGACCCAAGGCAATTTACTCAATTTTTAAAAAGATGGCATAATCTAGGTCTGTCATAATAACAAAATTTACTGGGCTATTAATTGTCTCAGAAATTATTGTGATAAACGACAATATTGTTTGAAATTTGGCAATAATTAGTCATTATTGTCAAATTTAAGAAGAAATGTTGGTTAATTTGTTTTGTGTGTAGTACCTTTTTTGACCACCAGATGGTATATAAGACTGTTTGAACCAAAGGATGGATAGTGAGGGAGCGAGCAGCGTGCTTTAAGAAATATGGGAGGCCCCTTGACGTGACATGTGCCGTCTCTGGTTCTCAAAATGGCATACGCTCGGTATGGTTTGAGCACATTAGCATAGCATTTTTCACAAAAGCTTTTAATAAATAAATAAAAATCAGTAAACAAGTTCTCAGCTTCTTTTTGCAGATAAAAACAACTTTTTACACAAAGACAGGGGTCTCAAACGTGAATTTTGAAGCTTCGACAAAACAGAGGTTTTTTTTCCAAGGTCAACCTGTTAGCTTAGCTCGTAGCTTAGCTTCTCAGTTTTGCTGCTTTTAACGATCCAAAAACCACAATTTTGGACAGTTAAAATGGATTTTAAAGAGAAAAGAGAAAGGGAGAGGTCAGTGAAGAGCACTGGAGTTCAGCTTTTTGTCATCCAGTGTCTTCAGAATGAAACACGAAGAAAAGATAAAGCGATAAATAAAAATGAGGTCGATAATTTTCATTTATCCTGTGATTAACTGATTTATTGTTTATCGTGACAGGCCTAGCATAATATATATTTTTTTTTTTAAGACTGTCTACTCTTGTCATTCTTTGTTTAAAACAGGTCTCTTGTAAACGAGTCCTAGAAGCTCAATGAGACTAACCTGTATAAGTAAATGTTGAATGAACGATGTGCCTCCATGTGCCTAATGAGTTTATTTGTTCAAGGATTATTTGTGATCTCAAATATATATATTTTTTGACTGTGTTTGTATGCAGTTGTAAAGGCCAAAGGAAATCACAGTGATTGTGACAGGTCTACCTTTACAATGTCAGCCTGTGATGCTTTCACAGACAGCAAATCTCAAGTTTCAGATGCAGCTTTCACCTCATTTTTAGGTCTCAACTTCATCCCACCCTCCCTCCACCTGAGTTATTGTTTCATATTCAGGCTGATGGTGCACATTAAATGTCAGACTGAGGAGAACGGCTGTCAATCGGTGTCTTCCGTGTCTCCAGTGTTTTCACTCTATTATTCCTTGACTTTTCATTGCCGACTCAGCTCGTCTCCTTTTGTTTGATACTCACCTCTGTGACTCCATCTTGTCCTAACCCTTCCCTGCAGAACTTTTTTGGCTTAGGTACATATTTAAAACAAATAAATAAATAATCAGCATCAAATTAATACCATTGCATTACATTTTATGTCAAACAGTGTACAGCTATCTTTCATGCAAGGTATTTTTCCCTTTATCATCTTATTTGGGCAGCTATGGCTTAGTGGTTAGAGCAGTCATCATCCAGTGCAAGAGTTGGGGGTTTGATTCCACCAGCAGTCACATATTGAAGTGTTGCTAGGAAAGACACTGAACCCCTCATTGCCGCCGATGTGTGTTCCATCGGTGTATGAATGTGATAAAGCCCTGATTATTCTTTGTATAGACATTGTAGAGTGCTGTATGAATGAGTAAATGATGACACAGATTGTAGTGTAAAGCACTTTGATTATCTTGATAAGACAGAAAATTGCTAAGTTCAGTCCATTTACCATTTATTTCTATGCAAAATCTATGTTGCTTGGTTTCCTAATTGCAAACATTTCCTTCACAAAAATGACTTTAGCCAACTTTTTAACTTTTAGATAAGTCACTATGCTTCAAGTGCATAGCATATTTTTTAAATGCATAACTTCAATCTGATGGAAATTCCGAGTTAATGATAAAAGCAAAGTTTCTACAAAGAACGGAAAAGGCAATTAGTTAAAAGTATTCTCAAGAGAAAGGGCTGACGCTCTTGAAAGTGTAAAGTAATTACAGGTACCTCACAGAAACACTTCTGTGTAAGGTAATTACCTCATAAAAAACACTTCTGTCTACATTCATTCATCTATATGGGGGGGAAAAAAACTAAATTTTGACAATGTGTGAATACAAATTAAACACAAAAGAAATAACAATTAAAAATAATTTGTGGTAAACAGCATTTCTTTAACCTGATAGCTTCCCTGCTTCATTCATATCACTAATACCAACTCAGCGATGACATTTCAGGTAAAAATGCCAATGATCACGCATAGAAAATGTAGTACGGTACATTAATTAAAAAGAAAGAGAACTATATCTGTCAAATCTGTGTTGAAACAAGTAAAAAAGCAGACAGAAACATATTGGTACACAGAGTCTTACTCTTTGCTGTCATGGCTGATTCTGAGGATTATATTCTGCATTTTGCTCCTCACCTGGAAAGCAAAACAAAGAATAATTTGGTTATAGCCTAAAATAGGTTAGGATTAACTTGGCTTAGTTTCAGCTTCTAATGACAATGGCTCAGAAGGCAATTTACCATTATAACTACATTTTAATAACCCATTTGAAGTAGGACTACCAAATTTGAAGTAGGGGTACCAAATGAAATCACATTGTCATAGAAGTTACAAGTTTTGGAACAGAAAACATGGCAAGTAAAGCCCCCAGTATAGCTGTGCGTTGGGCCAAACGCCGCTGCACGCCGTGCGAGCGCCGCGGCACAAGCCTTTGAACGCGGGCGTGAACGCGCCAAGCTCAAATTTTACGACCGCCTACGCACGCGCGTTGTCTCACAATAAACTGCCCAGCGCCGGACTGTTTTGTATGAGACACAAATGTATTAAATTCCCCTTCTTCATCGCTGATCTGGACTTTTCTTTTGTTTTTTTGCCAAAAGTCAAGTGATCGCTTGAAGCGGTCACCATTCGCTTCCTCCTCCGATGAGGAGGAATGAATGAATTTGTCACGAGCGAACCAAATGTCCAACGTGGATGCGCCAGGTTCTAAATATTTCCTGGTGGGCTGTGGGCTGCAGGACCAGCGCTCCCTGTTTTTATTTTATTTTTTAGAACTTTTTATTAACATATAAACACAAAATACCGCTGCGCAGCTCGTGCCTTTTCTTTCACCACCCGACCTGTCAATCAATTCAGTAGGCGTGTCAGCAAATGACCAATCAGGGACCTCAATTTGTCCCGTAGGTAAACGCTCCGCCCTGCTGCTGCTCAAATTATGTCAAGAATTTGGAGGTTCACGCTGGAGCCTACACAGAGCTATAATGTGAACTGCCTGCACACAGCACGCGCGCGTCGAGCGGCGTGCTGCCCAACGCACAGCTATACTGGAGCCTTAAATGTCAATGATTTAAGATGAACTTAACGTTTTCTAGATGAAAATATCAAAACATCTGTCACAAGCCACTATACCTGATGGAGAGTTGTAAAAAAGAAAAAGTTATAACACTGAAGATACATTTTCTATTTGTACTGACTTCTAACAAACATGAAAAGATTTAGAGACAATAGCATGCCTGATTATACTCATACAACACTCATATTATTCAACATCTACATTTTCCAAGCAGCTAATTTAAGTGAGTGGCAGCAAGCAGCCTGAATAGTATAAGTTAAAAAAAGACTAAACTCATGGTCACTAGAGTAAAGAGCAATTTGCGGGAAGGTCAATATATATACAGTACAGGTAGTCCCCGGGTTACGACGGTCTCGAGTTACGACGTTTTGCGGTTACGAACGCCCTCCCATTGAAAAGCATTGTTAGAAGTTACGTGGTTTTTGCGCCTTTACAACAGAAAATACGGTACCGAAACGAAACTTACAGTAGGGAGGGAGGGAGGGAGGGGGGAGCTTGACGCGCGCTCAGTGGAAACTTACAGGAGGGAGGGAGGAAGGGGGGAGCTTGACGCGCTGGAAACTTACAAGAGACCTCAAGCAGACCGGAGCAGAGGAGGTCAGGAGGGGCTAATCCGCTAAATATGCTAACTCTGGACCGCGCGTGGAAATACAGGAGACCTTATTGTTTTGAGCGGAGGTTTACAAGGCAGACAGGCTACAGCTGAGAAACGAGCTAACATGCTAGCAATGAGCTAACATGCTAACAGACGTTGCTGTAAATGCTGTGAAGCTGTAGGAAGCTCACCAGCTCGCAGTAAGAAATTAACTCTTTTTCCTTCATTATGGCTCCAAATGTACTGTACTGTACTGTATGTGTTTTTTGATAATTATGTAGGGTAATGTGTTAGGATAGGTGAAGTGCTTGGTAAAAATACAGTACTGTATGTATGAGGGGCCGTTTGGATATATGAGGGGCCGTTTGGACGTATGAGGTGCATGTATGAGGTGCCGTTTGGACGTATTTTCCGACTTACGACGATTTCCGTGTTACGAACTGGCGTAGGAATGGAACTGCGTCGTAACTCGGGGACTACCTGTATATATATGTATATATATATGTATATATATATATGTATATATATATATACAGGTAGTCCCCGATTTACGAGCGCTCTGATCTACGAGGTTCCAGACTTACGAGCTGGCGAATTTTTGGAAAAAACGCAAAAAATACTGAGTTTTCATGTGTTTTTTCACCACAGTTCGTTAGCTAAACATGTGGACACACGTTTCCGATCATTTTTATGCACTCATAAGCAGTTTTTTGATGAAAAACGAGTGTTTGTAGTCGCGCTAGCGAAACCGTTCCAATTTACGAGCGAAATTCCGGACTTACGAGAGACATGGCAACCGTTCCGAAATACGAGATTTCCGGTTTACGAGCGCCTCGTTGTAACGGATCTCGCTCGTAAATCGGGGACTACCTGTATATATATATATATATATATATATATATATATATATATATATACATATATATATATATATATATATATATATATATATATACATATATATATATATAATATATATATATATATATATATATATATATATATATATATATATATATATATATATATATATATATATATATATTAATGGTGTCGAAATTAGCGCGTTAATTATTTGCGTTATTTTATTTATTATGACGCGTTAAAATAAAATAACGCAACGATTATTTTGAAAAGCTCCCCCCGGATGCCGAACCTCACTTCCGGTTTCAGCTTGCTAACGCTGTTAGCGCAAGCACCGTACATCGCACTCACATGCGATCACTGGACTTCTGCTAGCAATGATAACTATTTGGGTGTCAGCTCACTTTATTGATGACAGCTGGTGCCTGTACTCCTTTGCTTTAACTGTGAGTAAATTTACCGAGCACCACTATGCAGAGGCATGCGCGTAACACGTCCAGGCGGTTGCACAAGAATGGAACATTGAGAAAAAAATAACAACGCTCGGGACAGACAGTGAAATCCCTTGCTTACAGACGCTGAGCTTGGAAAGCTGAAGAAGTTGGAGGAGCTACTTGAGCCATGCAGGTACGTTTTTATTTCTGTTTCCTTGTAGTTAAGTTGATATTGGTTAAGTCAGTGGGTCAATTAAGCCGTGTAAATAAACAAACCAAGTGTGTGTGTGTGTTTTTCTGCATATTTAAATTATTAAAATGTTTTGATTTGGTTGAATATAGTATTTTACAAGTAATGTATAAAACTCATTAACAATATTACCCCCAAATATTAAATTAAAAGGTGTTTAAAAAAAGAGTCAATAATAACTTAAAGGTCCACTGACATGATTTTTTTACTATTCATAAAATTGCTCAAAATATATATCTTTTATCATTTAAATATGTTCATTTTTGCAAACAAAATGCTAAATCACTTTAATTTTGCTTTAAAAGTGATTTTGAACTTCAAGCCGTGTTTAATCATGGGAAATCCAATTACACACGAACGCACCATCTGTGATGTAACACTGGGCAGAGGGCTCTGGTCTCTTTAATAGCGGACCATTTAAAACCCGACGAATTTATCAATCTATGTGAAGATTTGAGCTATTTGTCTTCATTTTGGGAAGCAGAAAATAGTTTGGGTGATGGAACAAGAAACAACAGGATCTAATTTAGGTCTGATGCTGTATCAGACTTACCTTCATGTCGAGCTGCTCATACCTGCGCACTGTGACAAGCCCAGAGCTCTGCCCGGTGTGACATCACAGATGGTGCGTTCGGGTGTAATCAGATTTCCCATGATTAAACACGGCTTGAAGTTCAAAATCACTTTTAAAGCAAAATTAAAGTGATTTATCATTTTGTTTGCATAAAGGAACATATTTAAATGATAAAATATATATATTTTGAGCAATTTTATGAATAGTAAAAAAATCATGTCGGTGGACCTTTAAAATATAAAATATAATTCTTCTTTCTGCTCCCTTTTAATTAAGTGTTTTTCTTTTAGATAAATTTGCTTTTTTATTCTAAATGAATGAATAAATGAATTAAATAAAATAAAAGCTCTAATGATTTTTTTTTAGTCAACCTTTATTTACACAGGTTAGTCTCAATGAGCCTCAAGGACTCATTTACAAGAAAGACCTGCTTATTGTTTATTAAATTGTGTTTTCACAGGTATGTCACAGAAACCCTGGGTGGACAGAACTACATCTCCTGTTCTGTGGTGCTGCCTGCCTTCTGCCACATGTTCAGAGTTATGGAGCCTTCAGATGATGATACTGTCAACATACTGCGATTCAAGAAGGCCTTTTGTGAAGACCTGGCTCAACAAAAGAAGAACTCCAATCTCCCTTGGCTCAAGAATGCTACTGCACTTGATCCCAGGTTCAAGGACTTAAAATGCCTGCCTAAATCTGAGAGAGGCAAAGTGTGGAGTTCTTTAAACAATTTGCTCAAAGAGGGTAGAAATGACCAGATCCAAGATGCTCAAACAGCAGGGGAAGCACCACCAAAGAAGAGGAAGATGTCCATCTTCTTGCTTGCATCACCTGATTCAGACACAGATGACGAGGCAGACTCCATTCAGTCCACACTGGAACGCTACAAATCTCAAAAATAAGAGCTGCTCTCTCTTCAAGTAATGTAGAGAGACTGGTTTGCCTTAGTAGCTGGCTAAATGAAGAGGAGTAGATCTGGTACATGTGGTTTAAAAACAAAGCAGAAAGGTTCTGTAAGGTTCTAAATTTCAGTTCACACTCATTTATACAGTTTATCAAACAGTAAAATGTTTTGAACCACAAAATGAATGTTTGCAATGCACTTTAGTTATGTGCTGCATTTTCTTTACAAAATTATTTCAGTTTTTAAACACTGTGTGAAAGTAAAAACAATAAAGGTTATGACTTAACTGATGAATGAATCCATCTTTATTATAAGTTGCCTTAAAGTGTTTAATAACGATTAATAGCGATTAATTCTAAACCAGATTTGAGATTAATTAGTTATTTTTTATTAATCTATCAACAGCCCTAATATATATATATATATATATATATATATATATATATATATATATATATATATATATATATATATATATATATATATATATATATATATATATATATATATATATATATATATATATATATATATATATATATATATATATATATATATATATATATATATATATATATATATATATATATATATATATATTCATTCATTCATTCATTCAACCTTTATTTATACAGGCTAGCCTCGTTGAGTCACGGGGACTCATTTACAAGAGGGACCTGTCTCACTCACACCAAACAACCATCCACTCTCACACTCACACCTAGGGTCAATTTAGAGTCACCAATCAGCCTAACAAGCATGTTTTTTGGTCTGTGGGAGGAAACCGGAGTACCCGGAGGAAACCCACGCATGCACGGGGAGAACATGCAAACTCCACCCAGAAAGGCCCCGGACCGGGATTTGAACCGGCAACCTTCTCGCTGAGAGGCAGCAGCTCTACCAGTTGTGCCACCGTGCTGCCCCAAACGAGAGTGCTCTAACGTGTTGAGCTAAACAGCGGACTAAACGAGAGTGCTCTAACGTGTTGAGCTAAACAGCGGACCAAATTATATATATATACGGTATACCTGTATACGCATGCTCGTTTTGTTTCTGGTAGCAAAGCTATTTAAATTCAGCTGATTTGACCATTTTATTCATTTATTAAAGAGGAACTAAACTCAAAAGTAACTTTTTTTAGCTGATAAACTCCCTAGAATGTGTTTAAAAGGTTTTATAGCACTATGCCTGTGTTAATTTTCATGTATTTGTGCGTATTTGTTTAAATCGGCAATATTTGGTCTAAAAACGTGTTTACGGTAGTCCTATGGGTTGAACTGGTGAATTACACCTTAATTTTCTTATTTGTCCAAATGCTCATGTGTGACGTGTCTGCTCATGTGTGACGTCACAAAAGTGGTTCAAGCAGAGCCAATCCCCTGCAGAGATGAGAAGGTCCGTGCTGCAGTTCATACCTTATATGGAAGTGGTACATTGCACTCCGGAAAAGTACTGCAAATACGCATATTATAGTTTTCGGAATGGCAATAGTTATTTGTATATTTTAACTTATTTATGTTAGGAATACTTTTCATTACATCGAAACTATTTGGTTGTATTTGTTTTCTTATATTGCGATGGACAAGTAATGCATATATGCCACGATAGGGCAATGGTGTAGCTCCTGGTCTGGCATCCGACAGACCCAGGTTCGAATCCCGGTAACAGAACATCTTGTGGTATTATTCTTTTTTTTAGGCCTTTTGTTTTGGATTGACCGGGTTGGAATAGATAAATATATCTACATATTTATTCTTTGTTTTTGCTTGCTGTAAGTTGTTTGCTGGAGTTTTACGGTAGTTTGTTTTAGTTTGTTGATAGAGGGGGCGTGAACGCAGCTCACCCACCCACCTCCTCCCCTCCATGTCTCTCGACACTCCCATTTTCATGAGGGATTTAGGATCTGCTCTGGGGGCGGAGTTACCGTTTCACCAAAGGTGGGCACCAGACCGCTAGAGAGCGCTAAAGCGCTAATCCGCTTATAGCGGACCTAAACAATTTGTCAGCGTTACAGCGGATTGACTAACGTTTATAATTCATAAGCGGATTTGTGCTATTTTTATTTAAAATGCAGTACCACTAATAACTAATTATCTATCAGTGAAAACGAAAAAACTTATTTACGGGCTCTTACATTGGCTCTCGTAGCTGCTTGTTTACCTTTTTCCCCCTTGGTGAGGGAGCAGAGAGGAGGGAGGGGGAGCAGAGGGGAGAACAGACGCGGATCTACCATGTAGGCAAATGATGCCGTTGCCTGGGGCTCCCAATCAGCAGGGGCCCCGGCCCCGCCCCCCCGGCCAGTCACCTACATCCCTAACATTGCTCATGCTTGTTAATGTACATTTAACATAAAAATAATTATAGTTACGATGAAAACGATCATTAAAAACGCAATACAAAAACCGGTCGATTTCTGTATCCCCCTACTAAAAATGGACTATTCCATCTTGACATCTTCCGGGTCAGAGGTGAAATCGGATGCTAACGCTGTGGCTAGCTGGTTGTGCTTGGCGTCTTCATAAATCATGAGAGAACCCCGTTGTATCAAGCTAAATTAACGCGGCCGGAGGATTGTATTCGGTGTTTGGGTTCCTTTTATGAAATAGAAATGCGGTGGCGACACGCCCATGTATTTGAGATTTAAAAGTGGTCTTAGTGATTAAAAGATCATTCTCTTTTTGTTAATTTCGTGGCCGAATAGAATATATATACGTAAAGTATTAAATAAATCTTTTGATTTTTGTAATTTCATCCTTTTAGGATCCTGTATTGAACGCCTTTTTTGATTTTATCATGTCCTGGACGACTGAGAATCCTCACCAGCATCCTTTTAGGATCATTTTAGTTACTTTTCATTAAATCTGTTGACTGCCTATAGAAATTTGGAATTGGTTTAATTTATTTTGGGTTACGCAAGAAAAAAGAAATTACTATTTGTTTTTTGAAACAATATTGAAGTAAATTAAGCTTAATTGACTCTTATATGAATTAAACTTGGATACAACTTGGAAGTGCACTTTAAAACTTGATCTGTAACTTTAATTTGATCTGTACTGTTGATGTGGTCTTTGAATTGAAGTTATAATAATAATAATAATAAACTTTATTTGTATAGCACCTTCCTGCAATGCCTTGCATTGACCAAGGTGCTTAACAGGACATTTGAATGATTCTTGAAAAATACCTGCTGGAATTATTTTATTTGTTTTTGTGAATGTTTAACTATGTGAATGTTTAACTATTTTTGATAACAGTTTAGTCCTGTGTATATAGTAATGCTAATTTTTGTTTTGTTTATGACCTTGTTTAGGTCAGGGTTTTTTTCACCCCCTGTTCCCACCCAGGATGGCAAGCTACCGGATCACCGCAGCTGTGCGGTAGGACTTAAATTGCACCAAACTATTTGTTTTTTTCTGGACATATTACCCTGGATCATGAACTACAAACTACCAGATTATTGATTGATGGACCTTTAATCATCCGGGATTCAAGAACTGATTTAAAATAGAAAAAAAAAGAACTCTTGGGTGTAATCAGGGTCTGTTTTGTTGTGTGTATTTTGTCTATTGGTTGTAATTAGGGTCTGTTTTGTTGTGTGTATTTTGTCTATTGGTTATACTCAAAGAAAATGATTATTATTACAAACAATATTATTATCAGAGTCAGAGAGTCTTTATTGTCATTTGCACCGCATGTAGTACATGTGATGAGATGAGATTATGTACACGGGGTCCCAGTTACATCCAACAACAAAATGTAAGAGAAAAACAGTAATAACATCTAGGATATGGACCGCTAGTTGGCAGTGTAGTGCAAATATTGCATAACTTGCTGGCTACCAATTGTTGAATTTAAATAGCGGTTTAGAATTTAGCTTCCCCTAATTTTCATAAGACATTAGTGCTTTTGAAATTGCGGACCTAAATAAATAAATTAGTGCTTTAGAAATAGCGGAACTAATTTTTGGATTAGCGCTGCCCAGCACTGCGTTTCACAGTGTGTTGAGGACCTCTTTAAGAAAAGTTAAACAGAGACACACTTTTACTATCATGTCAGCTAACAAATATATTTTTGAAGGTGTTTATCCTGCTTAATTATAAAGATATGCAGCGATTCCCACCCGTGCGGGCAGGTGCAGGTTTTGCACGTAGCGAAACTCATTTTTAAATCCAACTAATTTCACAATTACGTTCATTTATTAAGGAAAAGTTCAGCTCAGACACATCTTTGCTATAATTTTCAGCAAACAAACAATTGTTTTTAAGTGTTAATCTTCTTAAACCCCTTGCTACGCACTCCTGTGGCAGACATTTGCACCAGGACAAAGCACTCGGACCACATTTCCGGGTTGTCAGCAGTGACGCGTTACGTCGGCGGTGACGTAGGTGCGACTTATGGGGCGGTGCGACATGTTTATGGATTTTTCCAATTTATTGGCAATAATTAGACTTTGCGACTTATAGGGCGGTGCGACTTATCGGCCGGAAAATACGGTACAGTATACACAGAGTTCTTTACCAGCAGTGTGCGCTCATTGAGTTGGCTTCAAGCAATCTCAACAATTTAAAGTTTGCTGTCTTAGTCATGTTATCTTTACAGTACACTGTCTAAAACCAGTATTCACACAATCCTTTTTTGTGAGCCTTAACAAACCATCTACATAGCTGTGCCAAGCATGTGTGGCAGGTCTGACTGTCCCAGACCCCCAAAGCAATGCATGACAGGCCACTATCAGCAGAGATAAGACTGCTGACAGACCACATACACACGCACACCCCTTTCAACCCCATCAATAAAAACACATTCCATTACTGGTTTCCTTGCATTTAGCCTACACTATTGTATCTAAAATGTTCTATCCTGAAGCTTTGACGCACTAATGTTTAATTGAACTGTATTCAGATAGTTGTAAACACATTTATCTACACCACAAATATTCAAAGTGCTTTTAGGCATCCTTCTTGTAGTTTAGAAGCAATTTAGTTAGAATATTATGAATGAACAGAAGATGTTTTTTTTTTAAATCTGTGAATAATGAGGACTACCCTAATTTGCATCATTTCCTTGGTTTTGAGGTCAAGTACATGAAACTGCGTGACAAACAGTCAAATGATGCTAATACATCTGTATTAGGCAATGTGATGGATCTGTAGGGAGTCAGTGCTAAGCTTGGATGGGATGGAAAAAAACAACAACAATGACAACAACAAAATAGAACCAGATTAACTGAGACCAGTCTAAATAATTTAAACTTCTGTGTTAATGTACTGTACAACTATTAATTAATCTTGGTTGTCTCTCTGTAGGATGAAGACCAACATTATTTTCTTTCACATTCAGCTTTATTCTGACACCAAAATGGTATAAATGGCCAGAAAATATATTTTTAAATGGAGTTAGAGCTCTTGAGTGCAGCAAAACTTTTTAACAGACATTTACTATCTTGCAGGTCTTGATAAGGACATTTAAGGACAAAAAATACAGCCTTCATTAGCTATAGCATTTTTAATGTACCGGTAGCAATTAAGTTTACAAGACAGTTGTGAGACCAGCTATGTTGTTTGGTCTGGAGACAGTGGCACTAACACAAAGACAGGAGAAAGAACTGGAAGTAGCAGAAATGAAGATGCTGAGGTTCTTCTTAAGAATGACAAGGATGGATAAGATTAGGAATGTGATCATCAAAGCTACAGCACAGGTTGAACAACTGGGAGAGAACGTTAGAGAGGCCAGACTGAGAAGGTTTGGAGATGTACAGAGGAGGAACAGTGGGTATATTGGTAGAAGGATGTTAGAAATACAGCTGCCAGGAAAAAGACAAAGAAGAGATACAGTTATGCAGTTAGAGAGGACATGAAGGTAGTTGGAGTGAGGACAGAGGATGCAGAGGACAGAATGTGTAGGGTTTTCTGGGGTCTGGTCCTGCATGTTGCGTTTTTCCCTCATGTTTACCAGCCCTTCCTCAACATTCCTCCTCCTGTGATCCAGCACCGTCACACCTGTGTCTAATCTTAATCACCACAAGTGTCTGTCATTTCACCTTGTCAGTGTCTGTATATATTCAATCCCTTGGTGTCTTGTCATTGTCTCTGGATTGTCCTTGTCCTAAGGCTTCATGTTCGTTATCCCTCTTGTGTCATCTCCATTTGAAGTAAGTTAGCTGCCCCGTCAGCATTTTGTTTCGTTTATTCTTTAAATAAACGTTTTAGCTTATTTTATCGGAGCCTCCTCGTCATCCTGCACTTTGGGTTCACAACACAAAGACGACGATCATGATAGAATCCAGAGACCAGACCGAACCCATCAGGATGATTACTCTTTTCAAGTTTGTGGTCCGTGAGGCAAAGAAGACTGCTCTGCGTGAGGAAGAGGAAAAGAACCAGAGCGGCAGTTTCACACAACCCACCTCCTCCCCAACCACCTCCTGTTTCCCCAGAGTGGTTTCCAAAGGGAGGAGGGCAGCCTGCTCTGACTCGCCGCAGGAGGAACGGGCGGCAGAACCGAGCTGGCCCCACCGACCTCCAGCGTGCCGCTTCGCAGCCGCAGTTGAGTCCTCGCCAGTCGCACCTGTCGCTGGGGGGGAGGACGCCGCACACCCTTGCGCACCTGCCGTTAGGGGGAAGAAACCCTGCAGACCCAGTGATCTATGGGAAAGATTGATCAATGTGGAGGACATCATCTCCAGGTACGCCGGGGTTGACGATAACGACAGCTCGCTGGAGATGTGGCAGCTGTTCCAGCAGGCATGGAGGGAGAGGCACATGCTGCGTCCACTTCTGCTGGCTCTTGCGCAACCTGGTTCTCTGCCCAGCTCACCTCCAGCTGATCTTTTTCCTTCACCATCAGCTGCACCCGGTCCGGGTCACACACCAGCTGCTCCTGCCTGGTTGTCCACGCCAGCTGGTGCTCTGGACCAACTGGTCTCCACACCAGCTATGGTCCCGCTGGTTTCTGCATCAGCTCCTACCTCGCTGGTCTCCACACCAGCTCTGGACCAGCTGGTATCCACACCAGCTCTGGACCAGCTGGTATCCACACCAGCTCTGGACCCGCTGGTTTTCACAACAGCTCTGAACTTGCTGGTTTCCGCACTAGCACCTACCTCGCTGGTTCCACACCAGCACCAAGGCTGGGTTTCGTCCAAGCACCTGCCTTGCTGGTCCCCACACCAGCACCAAGGCTGGGTTTCATCCCAGCACCTACCTTGCTGGTTTCTACACCAGCACCAAGGCTGGGTTTCATCCCAGCAACTGCCTCGCTGGTTCATATGCCTGCACCAAGGTTGGCTCTGCCAGCACCTAGGCTGGTTTCTGCACCAGCTCCTATCTCGCTGGCTCTCACACCAACACCAAGACTGGCTCTCACACCAGCACCAAGGCTGGCTGTCGTGCCAGTATCAAGGCTGGCTCCCGTGCCAGCACTAAGGCTGGCACCCGTGCTAGCACCAAGGTTGGTGACAAAGGTCAGAGCTAGTAAGCCTAGCATAGCCTAAGCGCTATGATGCCGGTGAGAATGATTGGGAGGGGGGGTGTAGACGCACACCTTCACCAATTAAATCAAGGTCAGAGCTAGTAAGCTTAGCTCAGCCAAAGCATTATGATGTTGGTGAACACACGCCTTCACCAATCAAAACAAGGCCAGAACCAGTAAAACTAGTTCAGCCTAAGCGTATGATGCGGCGAGGATGATTGTGAGAGGGATGGTGCGAACGCACGCCTCCACCAGTCAAACAAGTTCAGAACTGGTAACCTTAGTTCAGCCTAAGCAGTATGATGACTGCGAGAATGATTGGGAG
>JBBPBX010033579.1:15733-33179 GCA_038048925.1 Garcialebias charrua
AAATCAAGGTCAGAGCTAGTAAGCTTAGCTCAGCCGAAACGTTATGATGCCGGTGAGAATGACGGAAGGGCGCAAACGCACACATTCACCAATCAAAACAAGGTCAGAACTAATAAGCCTAGTTCATCCTGACCATCATGATGTTGGAAAAAAATTATATGGGAGGCACAACGCCAGCCTCACCAATAGAAAACAAGGCCAAACTGAGAGAGGCTAGCACCGCTAGTGCAGTCTAACCATTTATAAGGTTGGCAAAAAAATGCTTGGGTGCACAACGCTAACCTTCACCAACAGAACACAAAGCCAAAAAACTCAGTGAGGTTAGGCCAATCCAACCTATATGAGGTTGGTAAAAAATAAAAATAAAATGATAAGAGGGTGAACCCTCACCCTCCAACTTAGAGAACAAGACCAGAACCCAGCTGGCTACGTAAATAAACCTCGGAGCACAATCGAACCTGACCACGCAGTTGGAAGCCTTCATAGAGTGGATGCCGCCACTCTACTCATGGTAGAAGTAATACTACTCATGTGTCGAATCTCACATGGAAATCGCCTCATAAAGTGGACAGCCGCAACCAATGGCAACAGAAATACTACTCACATGTTGAAACTCACACACGTGGTAGCCCTTCCAAGAGCGGACGGAGCCGCTGGTCAAGGCAAAAGTAAAGACTACTCACGTGTCGAATCCCACATGGTAGCCTTCTGCCTGTTAAAAAGGAGGTGTTCCTTTCCACTGTCACCAATGTGCTGCTCAGAATGAGGGATTGTGACAAAATGAAGATAAGATGCCATCTGTTGGCTTCCTTAGATAACTTTTACCAGTTGGCATTTCATAATGTACTGCATGTATTAAACATAATAAGAATGAACTGACTGTAACTGGATTTAAATCTGTTTCTGAATTGGATGCACAATTTGAACTTGTATTTTTTTCTCTCTTTTGTACGGTGCCCTGAAATACATTTTGTTATGAACTAAACTGATACTGTGATATCAAAACATTTTTAACATATTCTGCATCCCTTCTTTATTTGATCCTTTATTTGTTTTTGACTGTAATTTCTCTATAAAAACTGCACTGAAACAGAATTTAGAAAAATAACAATGTGACAGTTGCTACATGAATATAAAAATGTTAAGCCTTGCTTGAGGGGGTCATCAAGCTTCTTTCTTTCGTGGCTCAAGTTGATTGCTTGAAGGTGGCTGTGGGTTGAATGACAGATCCACACAATCAACATTCAGCTTTAAGAAAAGAAGTGTAGTGTAAAACCCCATTACTGTCTGCCTCTGTTGCTCTTTCATCCATCATGGCTCTAGGTCAGGGGTGTCAAAGTCAAATACACAGAGGGCCAAAAAAACAAATTTGCTACAAGCCAAGGGCCGGACTGGTTCAATATTTATTATAAGGGGGTGATATAAGATTTTTCTCTTCTTTCTGCACTCTTTTCATTCATTGTTTTCTTTTTGATTAACTTGTTTTATTTCGTCTCTTTTAAATGAATGAATAAATTAATTACAAGCCCAAAACCGGAAAAGTTGGCACGTTGTGCAAATCGCAAATAAAAACAGAATACAATGACTTGCAAATCTTTTTCAACCCATATTCAACTGAATAGAATGCAAAGACAATATATTTAATGTTCGAACGGAGAAACTTTATTTTGTTTTGCAAATAACCATTAACTTAGAATTCAATGGCAGCAACACATTGCAAAAAAGTTGGCACAGGGACATATTTACCACTGTGTTACATCGCCTTTCCTTTTAACAACACTCAGTAAACGTTTGGGAACTGAGGAGACCAATTTTTGAAGCTTTTCAGGTGGAATTCTTCCCCATTCTTGCTTGATGTACAGCTTAAGTTGTTCAACAGTCCGGGGTCTCCGTTGTCGTATTTTACGTTTCATAATGCGCCACACATTTTCAATGGGGGACAGGTCTGGACTGCAGGCAGGCCAGGGGAGGACCCGCACTCTTTTGCTACGAAGCCACGCTGTTGTAACACGTGCAGAATGTGGCTTGGCATTGTCTTGCTGAAATAAGCTGGGGCGTCCATGAAAAAGACGTCGCTTGGATGGCAGCATATGTTGCTCCAAAACCTGTATGTACCTTTCAGCATTAATGGTGCCTTCACAGATGTGTAAGTTACCCATGCCTTGGGCACTAATGCACCCCCATACCATCACAGATGCTGGCTTTTGAACTTTGCGCCTATAACAGTCCTGATGGTTCTTTTCCTCTTTGGTCCGTAAGACACGACGTCCACAGTTGTGATTATAACGGCCTCAGTCAGTTTTAATAAGGTTGTTAAAAAGAGAAAATAAAGAATACATCTGATCAAATCAGGTCTTAAATGAGGGAACCATACAACTAGCCATTGCAAAAACGTGGAACCACTGTGTGGAAAACCTTACTACACTGGATGGTTCAATGGTTTGTGGAACCACCTTCATATCATCCCTGCCCAGAAGGCCTCTGGGTCATTTTTACCCACGGGCAGTTAAGATGGAGGGATATGTACCGTTTACTCAACAACACAGATTCTATTTCATTCTGTTGTAGATTTGCTGCTGTGCCTTTGTCTTGTTGCATCATGAGTCAGTTTGGTCCAAGGCTCAGCTGCTGGACAGATGCAGTGGCGGTTCTAGACCAGTTGTACTGGTGGGGCCTAGCTGGGGCCAGAGGTTTTGTCAGAGGGGCACGTTCATCTCGGAGAAAAAGACAAGATTCGAAATCTTACTCGACTCTTATTTTTTTTAAAGCAGTGATTAACCATTGTAACCAAAGAAAATAGTTTTAAAAATCTAATGAGAAAAATATAAAACATTTTACACAGTATTTGTATTGACTGAATAAAATATATTAATAAGCAAATAAAATAATAATGAAAATAACTGTTATGTGAAGTCTTGTTTCAGTTTCTCAGTCCAAAATTATATAACAACATTGGCTGCCCTACTATCACAGAAACTGTATTCTGTGATTTTGATGATTTCTGGCAAACCAATCAACAAATGAGTCAAGATTCAGATGTTGTGTTAGCAGGATTTAATTGTAACTAAGAAACTTATCCAACATTAATAAAACTTAAAGGGGACCTCAGATGCATTTTTTAAATTTTTATGTTATTTCTGTGTGCTATCTAGACCCTATTCCTTCAATTTAATGCACAAAATAATTCTTAGATAATCAATTATACCCTTTTTAATTCTGCCAGTTTTAACTTTCGTTTTGAACGACCGGTTTCTGATAGAAGTTCTGAAGTCCACGCCCTTCAAAGATCTGTTTACGCCCTCGTAACAGCCAGTATCTGTAATGTGTTGTTGTTTTAAAATTAGCTCTTTTTTTATTACTCATTTGACTTACTGTTAGTGCTAGCTTAAGATAACTTACCGAAACCCGTCTGAGCGCGCCGCAGTTTGCTGCTCCTTTTAGCATTAGACCACCCGAATCCGAAGCTAATGTTAGCTTGTTCCTCTTCCGGTTTTCGCCAGCTCCGCTCGGAGACTTTGGGCGTTATCGCTGTTCCAGTCAAGACAACACAAAGTTCACCAAGTGTCTCCCGTAAATTAATCCGTAAGGGGAAGGTCCTCACTGCTGCGAGGCTGCTGCGAGGCTGCAGCAAGGCTGTACAGTTGAAGCTCCGCTCCATGGCGCCAGAAGAGGGTCCCGTCGCAACCGGTCTCTACGCCGGGGGTATGCTCGTTTAATTTTTGCCGGCGGCGCGTTGGGAGAGATCGCAAATACACTAAAAATTGAACTAAAAAACATAAAAATAACAATTATACTTTATTTATAAAGCCATTTAAAAAACCACAGCTGCAACAAAGTGCTGTACACATGAAATTAATAACATATAAACAAAAGATGAGATGAAATCATGAAAAACAACAGTCATGTGTTTAATACAGAAGTGGGTTGAGCCTAACCAGGTGAGGGGCTGGACTCAGGTTTGAGGTGGGTTGTCCTCGCGCCTGTGACGTCACAGGCGCGATTGACTTCCATTTTATTTCAAAAACGAACCGTTTTCATCACAGTAAAATAAATCTACTTAGAGTAAATAAACCACTGGGTGCATTTTTTTGGCACAAGGACTGTTTTTTTATGAAGTAAATACCCAAAGTTTAGTAAAAAAACATTAAAAAGTGAATTTTGCATGTGTGGTCCCCTTTAACTCAAGTTGCCTTTTTGGACATGCATGAATATATTTGTATACACTGTACTTGTCTGTAGTAGAGAGAACATTAATCTTCTCTTGGCGGTGCAAATTCTGCTAACACAAAACGTGTAACTACTTAAAACTTTTAAGTACCGATAGTTACTTTCACCCAGTCTCTTTTTCATCACATGCTTCCAAAAGTCAACAGTTATGTTTGTATTCTGCATCTGTCTGTTAGCAAAATATCTTATGAACAACTGAATAGATTTTGATTAAACTTTCAAGAAATATTCACTGAATGGCTCTCTACGACTGGTTGACTTTTAAAGTACATCCAATTCAAGATGGCTGCCACAGCTAACTGAACAACACAAAATTGACTACAACTCAATCAATTTGACAAAAATTGAGATAAAATTTGATGTGGTAGTAGCTGAGATTCATTCCCAAAGCATAAGCAAAGGACTTTTAGAATGCATAAGATCTTTCTTTAAAATTATAACGTTATTTATTTGGAATCAATGGTGTTGGTCTGTTAGCAAAACATCTCATGACCCTCTGGACAGATTTTGAAAAATCTTTCAAGAAATAATAAACTGATGTTTCTTTACTGCTGATTAACTTTTGGATACATTTGAATTGAAGATGGCTGCAGCAGGCAATTGAAATAAGCCAAACTCAAAAATGGTTATAATTCAGTTAATTTTACAGATATGGAGTTAAGTGATTGTTTGTTTAAAGTTATTTTATATATTCTTTTAAATAATGGGGTGATATAAGATTTTTTTCTTCTTTCTGCACTCTTTTCATTCAATGTTTTATTTTTGATTAACTTGTTTTATTTTGTCTCTTTTAAATGAATGAATAAATAAAATAAAATATTAAATGGCTTTACATCTGCTAAGTTCTTGGCATAAACCAACACAGACATGTTCCTGTTTTTAGTGTTTTACATGCTTTATATTGTAGCTGTATTATGATATGATGCGAAGCCACAGAGCTCCAGGGGGAAGCTGAAAGCAGCTGACTGGAGACAGAGCCCCCATCCCGGCATGAAAAAGAAAAACACACCGCTGAAGCCCCTGAGCTCGATGGAATGTCCGGTGTAAAACTAACTTGACCGCGGTTTAATGTGACGCAGATGTGTTTATATAGCTCTGCAAACATTGAACGTTGTTGTCTTGCGGTGTTGAGTGTAAAATATTTCCACACAACACACATGTTACGATGAAAAGTCGGCTAGCTGCTAGCTAAGATGCTACTCACCAGTGTTGTCAGATCTTGCGACAGAAACAAGCGTCTAGCTCCATGAAAACAATCCATAAACAAACGACCCGCTCTTTCAAAACGATGCCAAAACAAACCCAACAGAGTACTCAGTCAGCCCCTCACGCTTGTAGCTGCCTGCAAACTATGAACTGGATTTCCTGAATGTGAGGCGGGTCTTGTTACTCTGGGTTCATGAGACACGCCTCCGTTCAGGAAATCCATCCCATAGTTTGAAGCCAACGTGCATCATGGGTTGGATCGATAAGTAAACAAGGCTGGTATCGGTATGTGCCATGAAAATTGGTTCCGCTTCTGCTCGGAGAGCGGGCCAGTGGGAGGGCCAGGGTCCATCTTACATGGGCATTGGCCCGTGTCGGCCCCAGTCCAAAACCGCCAGATGACCTCACATTTGACTTGTGTGCATGGTTGACTAAAAAACTTCAGGGTTCTCAGGTCCTGTGGCAGCAAAATAAGCTCAAATCACCAGCTTGATAGAGAGGAACTCTGGTTTGAGAGAGGAGTAAAGGAGGCCATCTTTAGACATAAGCTATCTTGTTTATTAACAAGAGTCAGTGGATTATTATAGTTATTATAATATTATAGTTATTAACGCAGCGGCCGAGTCCAGTTAAGCTTCAGGTGGGTCACTGGCAGTGATTCATCTAGACTTTTTTAAACCTCTTTCAATAGGCCAGCGCAGTCACGTGGCCAGCGTGGCTGGTGATCCAAATTGGATTGTTAGCTGCGCTCATCCACTGACGCAATCAAAAGCCTGACACCGACCCGCCCCGCCCATCCAGCACATAATTTGGCTGGGCACAGGCCCGGGCTAGAAATGACTGCTCTAACCAGGGTACTAACAATCAGTTGTTAGGCTGATGGTCATGTGAACAGCTGGTCTTGGCTGTCACCAGAAAACTGGTTGATCCACTATGAGAAGATGCTATTTATAATACTGTACTGAGTTAATTGCAACTCCTCAGACTGAAGAAGTCTTTTTGATAAAAGATGAAACATTTCAACATTTTTTTTTTTAATTTGTCCATAGGACCTGACTAAGGCCCTGTTTACACGGACACTGTGGGAGGGAAACGGAGGTTTTGGGTATGTTAATTAGATGAAAAGGTTTGCGTTGACATGGATCCGCTCGAATTTCCCCCCTCCCTCATGCACCCCCCCTTTCACCCACTGCGCATGCGTGCTGCTGAACTTTCACCCACTGCGCATGCGTGCTGCTGAACTTTCACCCACTGTGCATGCGTGCTGCTGAACTTTCACCCACTGTGCATGCATGCTGCCTCCACTCTGCTTGCAGTCTGCTGTGTTCTTCTGGGCTAAACGTTGAGCTAACAACAAGTTAACAAGTTAAAGCTGAATTTTGGATAATAGTCGACAGATTTGACACCAAGTGGGACCTCTTCATCTAACAAGCTGCACACCAGACGCTGAGTGGACTGTGGATCAGAACCGAGTGACAATGAGGATGATGTCGGACTTTCCTCCATGATAAACATGACTTACAGCAGGTAAATCAACGTTCTTAATATAATGTTTGCTTATGTTTACTTTGATCACACAACAACAGAGCTTTTATTTATTTATTTATTTATTTCTGCCAGGTGGAGAAGCTGTCGTTCCAACAGGCGGACCGGTTCTGATGGGGTCCAGATGAAAACATAGCAATAGTCCAGTTCATTAACGTAGTTAAAGTTCAGTTAACGTGTTTTAATAGTGTTCAGTTTAATTCTCAGTGTTTGTGTGACGTACAGTTTGTGGTGTTGAATAAATAAATAAAAAATAAACCTGGTGTCTTCATTTTCACAGCACGTTACGCATTGTTTAAAAAACGTAACGAGTCCAGATAGATACTGTAGTTCAGATAAATTTATACATCTTCCACGCCAACATAAATACTGTTTATTATTGTTAAACTGTTATATTTTGCAGCGTGACACGTGAAATGTCCGCATGTCCTGACTGTCCGCGCGTGCGAGCTGCGCACATGTGGTTGACACAAAAGATCAGTGGGAGATATGCTGGTGAAGATTCTCAGTCGTCCAGGATATGATAAAATCAAAAAGGCGTTCAATACAAGATCAACTGGACTTTATTTGTTGCAAAAGACGTTTCGACCCCTATCCAGGGGGCTTTTTCAATTCACTGAAACCAAAAATGTGAGCTTGTGGAGTTATAACAGTCTAAAGAAATCACGCACCATCATATGTAAATTGCAAGCTGAAGTAACACATACATGTAAATTGACAGATCACACCTTAACAGTAGGGGGTTCCCTTGAGGTCTCTGGCAGAAGTGAGGTGTTTTTTGTCAATCTACATACAATTGTGTGTCTTCTGCCAGAGACCTCAAGGGAACCCCTTACTGTTAAGGTGTGATCTGTCAATTTACATGTATGTGTTACCTCAGCTTGCAATTTACATATGATGGTGCGTGATTTCTTTAGACTATTATAACTCCACAAGCTCACATTTTTGGTTTCAGTGAATTGAAAAAGCCCCCTGGATAGGGGTCGAAACGTCTTTTGCAACAAATAAAGTCCAGTTGATCTTGTATTGAACGCCTTTTTGATCAGCGGGAGATGTTTACATTATCAACGGGGGGTCAGCGAAAAAGATCCACTCTGGAGGCTGGGTTCAAAAACCATCGGAGTCAAAGCCCCCCTCTTTGTGGACTCGTGTCAACAATAAGCAAAGACGCAGAGAGAAAGGAGCGGTTTCACTCAAAATACGCGCCGTGTAAACAGGGCCTTAACTTGGAAGATCAGATCATCAGTCTTTCACCATGAGATGTTTGTGCTGATAAGATAATTGTGCTTGGTTTTCTCCAAACATGACACTGTGCATTATGGGTAAACATTTCTGTTTTAGTCTCACTACCAAAAATTACGTTTCATTTACGTGTAACTTTACAAATCAAAGTCATGCTATGCTATTCTTTATGAGGGATCATAAACTTTAACTGTTATGCTTAAATTCCTGTAAAGTCTAAGATGGAGCTCGTGGATTTTTTCTAACTCCTCAGAGCATCGGACTGTAGAAAAGACTGGCAATAATCTAATATTTTTCACTTGTGAATAAACTTTCTCAATACAAAATGACACCAAAGAGTTTGGAAATTACTTTCAACCCTTTCCAGACTGATAGGCAACAACTGTTTCTGTTCTCTGACTTTTTTTTAAACACCTGTATTCTTCAGAGCAGTGGACAACTACAACCTTTGTTTTTATAGTGGTGCTCACATCAATGATCAGTAATCAATGCATCTGATTAGCAGCATTTGGCTGATTTTTATGGAGGACCAAACTGACATAATAATAAATAAAAGAATAAATATATATCCGACATAAAACAATAAATATATAAATCAAAGTAGAAATATATATCCTAAATAATAATAAATAAAAGAATAAATATATAAATCAAAGTAGAAATATATATTTTAATGAGAAATAAAAGCATAAATATATATATTCTTTTTTATATCTCCTTACACATGAGAAATAAAAGCATAAATATATATATTCTTTTTTATATCTCCTTACACATGAGTTTCCGTCAATAACAATAGATATTTTGCTTTGCCTTTTTCTCGCTGTTTTTCCGTTTGCTGTATTTATTGCTGTATTTATTTATTGCTGTATTATTTGCTGTATTTATTTCTGTTTTGTTTTCTCGCTGTATTTCTGCCTCGTCGTTATGTTAATGAGGAGGGCTGCTTTCTAAGTCCAGCTCTACTATTGGTCAATAAACCGGAAATAGAACGATCGGTGTGCAGATCGATTGAGCATGCCTTCCTACTTGGCGCTTTCGGCATCAGTTCAACAGTACTGAAGTTATGGAGGAATCACAACCACGCTCAGTTTCTGAATTGTTACGGGAGGCTGCGAATAGCTTGGAACTGCGGTAAAGTGAGCCTCCACTCAGCTCCGTGAGCCCTCACTGGCGTATTTGTGCACGTTTACAAGATGTACTACAGTAATGCTGTGGTGAAGCGCTGCATGTTGCTTTTCAAAATAAAAGCTGAAAATAAACATTGTCAATAGATGAAAAATACATGAATAAAACCTGTTTATAGTTGAAAAATAATTAAATTAAATCTGAAGCTGTTAATTTAACTGTTATCTCTGGTTTTATGTGTATTTTTATGTGAGAATGTCAATTATTTTTTCCCAAAATAAATAAAATAAATAAAAGCTGTTAATTTCACTGTTATCTCTGGTCATGTGTGTAGCCTATTCATTATGTGAGAATGACAATTTTCCCCCCAAAAGCTTCCATTTTGAAGAAAAATAAAACTGCTTTGCTACTTTGCTACCATGAAAACATTTATACAAAAACTAATGTCAGTTTTCAAGTACAAGCAGTTCCAGTCATTTTCTCTGGCGTTACAGGACTTCTCCAGAATCTGTCTCCAGACAATTTACCTGAAAAATAGCCAGTGAAGGTGCAGAAACGAAGTTAATTAAAACGGTCAATAAGAATAGAAATACTTTTTTGTGTTACTTTGATAAAAAAGTTACATTATTCAAATAAAAGGGTACCAAGGCTCACAATATTGGAGCACTGAACGTTGGTTTCAAGAACACAACAGACAGTTCCAGTTGTTTCCTCTTGCTAGTTCCAGGACTTAGTCACTGAAACACATGAGTCACACTGGATCTGAAGAATTAGTTAGAAAACTCATTTAGTATAGTACAAAATAATGCGTCTAGTCCCATTTTAACATTACATTTTCACATTATTTTAACAATTCATTATCTTTTAGAAAAACAACCTGAAACAAAGTAATTGTCAGTAAGGCTTTAACTTTCAAACTTTGGTGTGGTAGCAGATGAGATTAATCTAAACACATACACTTTAATTTGATGTTGTACCAATACTTCGGTACAAACTGTTGTTCCACCTCATGTACCACGTGATGCGATTGACAATAAAGATACTTGAACCGTAAAACATTATCTACAGCATGCAGAGGTGGGTAGGAACGAGTTACATTTACTCAGTTACATTTACTTAAGTAGCTTTTTGAGAAAATTGTACTTGTGAGAGTAGTTTAAATGTGAAAGACTTGTACTTTTACTTGAGTAAATTTTAGGGAGAAAACCGCAACTTTTACTCAGTTACAATGGGCTTTCTGCCGATTGCTACAGTTACTTTTGTTTCAAGTATGTAAAAACATTTGCAGCAAAATTATTGCGTAACTTATTGTCACCTGACATGTAACCAATCAAGTGAAGCCAACCAGTCACATGACCACAACAAACTCTCCGTGTGGGCCATGTTGAGTGACGTCGGAGATTCTGGTAAACAGTTAGTGCTGTTTATAGGATGTCAAAATGTAAGAAAATGAGTTCCAACTGTTACTGGTAGAAACAAAGTTTTGCAGAAAGTCAAGTTTATTATTATTTAGCAGAATTATTTGGGCTACAGTTGCCTTTGTGTTTGTTTTTTTATGTACAATGTAAAGGTTTATTTCTAAATCCTTTTGGCTGGTATTGCCTTTGTGTTTTTATTTACAACATTGTATGTTCAGTCTCATTAAAAGTTATGTTTCCTTGTAAATCCATTTGCATGTTATAATTTAACGACACGAGATGGTACTCCGCAGTTACTCACTACTTGAGTAGGTTATAATCAAAGTACTTTATTACTTTTACTCAAGTAAATTTTTGGATGCCTACTCACTACTTTTACTTGAGTAATATTTGGTTCAAGTAACAATACTTTTACTTGAGTAAAAAATTTGAATACTCTACCCACCTCTGACAGCATGCTATAAAATCCACCAGTATCACATTGAATAATTTACATTTGTTGTGACACTCAGTGGTGGATAAAGTACTCAAACACTGTACATAAGTAAAAGTACAAATAAACAGACAAAAATGTACTCTGCTCAAAGTAGAAGTACCATATTAATATTTTTACCTAAGTAAATGTAAAATTACTTGCTGTATGTATTACCTAATGCAATGGTCTCCAATATCATTAAGTGTGCCTACTGTAAGTCTATTTTCTGCAATACATTAAAGCTGCACTATGTAACTTTGTAATGTAGTCTAACTTCTAACAATATATTTTAACATATTTCTTCACTCTGTCACCAAGGGCGTAGATTTCATCTCATTATTGGGGGGGACCATAAACAGGGAAATTTTTTAAGAGCAATTTTGGGGGGGGTCGGCAAAGTTACAGTGAAATGTAATGCAAAATGTACAGAGGGAAGTTTATCCAAACTGCATGCATATACTATGCAGAATAATCAGCAATAATATTGATTTAAATGGCATGTATTTAGTAGTCTTAATACTACTATTAATCAGTACAATAGTGACACTCATTACTCTTGTAAAAAAATTAATATGTTCAATCTTTGCCACTTGTCATTTTGACAAGTGGCAAAATGAGAATTTTGCAAAATAGGTCCCCTCTAAATATTGTTTAAATTTCAGTTTGGCTTGTATTCATAGATTGCTGTGGTCAGTGTCACTGATAATCTGGTACCACACCTTCCCAAAATCTTAAAGCTTAAAAAGAAAACAGTTTTCAAGGAGAAGAAATACTTTAATGCAGGGGTCACCAAACTTTTTGAGACTGAGAGCTACTTCAGTGGGACCAAGAGGCACAAAGGTCCACTTGTTCGTTCCAAACAAATTTGCATGGTTCAACTTTAATTATAGTATTAATAATAATACATTTACATACATGTGAATATATGACTGCCTGATCACATCTGATCTGGTCTGTATTATTAAAGACTCCCCACACAATGATTTAGCTTGGTAAATATGATCAATTATTATTGATAATTACCAGTAGTGATTAGAACTCTCAATCAAGAACTTGAGTCCTCAGTTTGAATAATTTTTTGGCTCTTCTGTGCAAATGTAAATTGTTCTTAGCTTTGACTGGGAGTGTGGATGGTTGTTTGTCTCTTTGTCTGTCTCTGTGATGGACTGGAGACGTGTCCTGGGTGTCTCTGGTGACCTGTCCTGGGTGTCCCTGCCTTCACACAAAAGCAGCTGAGATTGGTTCCAGTCCTAAACAAGGGGGCATAATGGATTACTTATTAACTGATATTTAAACATAAAACACTATTTATTTTATGTTAAACTCAATCTGTAACATTTGAAATTCATTGTATTTTATAAATATTTTATTAACTGTTTTGTAGAAATGAACACGTTTGTAACATTCATTCAAAATATGCCTTTTACTGTAGCATTTTTAAGAACCTATTAAGAATAAAATTTTCCAGTTGCAGATACAAAATATCAATAATGTAATTGTAATATAATAAACAGTGACTTTTTTTATTATTCATGAGACATAAGTATTGATCCTTACGGAAATGCATTGCATTCAACCATGAAAATATTTTTTTGGAGCTTATGTAGTAAAAACGTGATAATTATGTAGTAAAAACGTGATAATTATGTAATAAAAACGTGATACTAAGTAGTAATAACGTGATACTAAGTAGTAATAACGTGATACTATGTAGTAAAAACGTGATACTAAGTAGTAAAAACGTGATACTATGTAGTGAAAACGTGATACTATGTAGTGAAAACGTGATAATTATGTAGTTAAAACGTGATACTATGTAGTGAAAACGTGATACTTATGTAGTTAAAATGCGATACTAATTCAGGAGGAGCGTTTCCTTTAAATAGAGTAGACCTGCAGACTTCCACATATGTCAGATGGGACAATGGTTAAGACCGTTGCCTTTCATGCAGATGACGCAGGTTCGAGTCCAACCTGGTCTGACTGATTTTTTTTTTTCTTCTTTGGATTATTTATATAATAATATTTATGCTGAAAATACTTTGCTTATCAGCGTGATTGGGGTGTAATGTGGTTAAGTGACGTCTTAATTTATTAGGCTTCATGCTGTCCGCTGCTAATATTTTAAGACATAACAGACACACCGGTCTTTCCTCATCTCCCACCTTCGTCACAGTGAAGCCAAGGCTAAATACGCTTTCTTATTATCTTCGTCTGTCTTCGCCTTTCTTTTCATCCCTGTTAAATATTTCTCCATGCTGTATCTTCACTGCACTTTCTAAAACTTCTCATGCGCTGCTGTGGCTTCTTACTCTGTGAAAAAACTTCTGTGCGCTCAGTCTGACAATAACAGCGCCACTGCCCCTACTGGCGCGGATGTGTAATTACACTTACCATTTCATACAGTTCAATACAGTATTACAAACCTATCAAAAGTAATGGCAAAAGACTGAAAATAGTTTATATTTTTACAATAAATGCATGTACAAATAAGCTAACAGGGAGTGCCTGTATGTTGTTGTTTTTTTAATTTCGTTTTACGCAAGTTGAAGCAGTTGAAAGACTTCAGCTTTAGGGCTTAAAATTTGTTTACAGAACTCCTTTGTTTTTTGTTTTTTTGGATGTGGGGCCCACATCCGATTGGCGGGCAGGAACATCTTGTGAAGGTCTCCCAAGAAGCAGTCTACACTTGTAAACATGTAGGTCAACTAAGGGTAATCATTGCTGTGAATAATCACGAAGTTGCTGCTGATCTGTTCATGTTGCTGTGTTCGTTCGTGCACACCTGCTAGCTCATACAAACTCATGATTGTACTGCTATTCATGTGATGTTTCTATGCTGTTAGTGCCTATATAAGGAAAATTTAACTTAGTTCATATCTTATATGTTACAGTTTTTCTATTACATTTTATTGTTTTATGTAATTGGGACCCTGTGTACAATGTGTGACATTACACGAAATAGTCCAATTACAGTTACTAACACCTCAGAGCAACAACATAACAGGTCAAAGTTAAAGAAATACACCAAACTGTTGACAAATCTCTGAACTTACATCATTAAGGCCTTGTAAGTGTCCTGTAGCATTCACATGGGGCTTCTCCATGCCCTTCGTGTGTAAGTGATGCTCAGGTTTGTTAAGAACATGCACACACACACCCAGGAAGGAGGTTGAGTAGCATGAAGTAGAACCACTAGCCTGAGGAACAGCTTCTACCCTGACGCTGTTAGACTCAGTAATATCTAACCATAATAATCACTTTGAAGAATCACAATGTAATGTCACACACAGAGATTCTTTATTGTTGTTCGCAATGGGATGTGTGCAGTGCAGCGAGATTATGTACACAGGGTCCCAATTACATAAAACAATAAAATGTAATAGAAAAACTGTAACATATAAGATATGAACTAAGTTAAATTTTCCTTATATAGGCACTAACAGCATAGAAACATCACATGAATAGCAGTACAATCATGAGTTTGTATGAGCTAGCAGGTGAGCACGAACAAACACAGCAACATGAACAGATCAGCAGCAACTTCGTGATTATTCACAGCAATGATTACCCTTAGTTGACCTACATGTTTACAAGTGTAGACTGCTTCTTGGGAGACCTTCACAAGATGTTCCTGCCCGCCAATCGGATGTGGGCCCCACATCCAAAAAAAAAAAAAAAAAAAAAAACAAAGGAGTTCTGTAAACAAATTTTAAGCCCTAAAGCTGAAGTCTTTCAACTGCTTCAACTTGCGTAAAACGAAATTAAAAAAACAACAACATACAGGCACTCCCTGTTAGCTTATTTGTACATGCATTTATTGTAAATATATAAACTATTTTCAGTCTTTTGCCATTACTTTTGATAGGTTTGTAATACTGTATTGAACTGTATGAAATGGTAAGTGTAATTACACATCCGCGCCAGTAGGGGCAGTGGCGCTGTTATTGTCAGACTGAGCGCACAGAAGTTTTTTCACAGAGTAAGAAGCCACAGCAGCGCATGAGAAGTTTTAGAAAGTGCAGTGAAGATACAGCATGGAGAAATATTTAACAGGGATGAAAAGAAAGGCGAAGACAGACGAAGATAATAAGAAAGCGTATTTAGCCTTGGCTTCACTGTGACGAAGGTGGGAGATGAGGAAAGACCGGTGTGTCTGTTATGTCTTAAAATATTAGCAGCGGACAGCATGAAGCCTAATAAATTAAGACGTCACTTAACCACATTACACCCCAATCACGCTGATAAGCAAAGTATTTTCAGCATAAATATTATTATATAAATAATCCAAAGAAGAAAAAAAAAATCAGTCAGACCAGGTTGGACTCGAACCTGCGTCATCTGCATGAAAGGCAACGGTCTTAACCATTGTCCCATCTGACATATGTGGAAGTCTGCAGGTCTACTCTATTTAAAGGAAACGCTCCTCCTGAATTAGTATCGCATTTTAACTACATAAGTATCACGTTTTCACTACATAATTATCACGTTTTCACTACATAGTATCACGTTTTTACTACTTAGTATCACGTTTTTACTACATAATTATCACGTTTTTACTACATAGTATCACGTTTTCACTACATAGTATCACGTTTTTACTACTTAGTATCACGTTTTTACTACATAATTATCACGTTTTTACTACATAATTATCACGTTTTTACTACATAATTATCACGTTTTTACTACATAAGCTCCAAAAAAATATTTTCATGGTTGAATGCAATGCACTTCCGTAGATCCTCAACATATTTTATAATAATAATTAATTTATAAAGCCCTTTAAAACAACCACAGCTGCAACAAAGTGCTACACATATAAAATCATTTTAACTAATCATCACATCTTCTCTACTCTTTTTAAATTAATTATCTTTCACATATTTTATCATTACTTCTTTCAAGAGCTCCACACCTGAAAATATGATGAATGTGAATCCATCCTGCTCAAAGCTGCGCTGACATTCTTCTGTCTGTTGCAGCCACTAGGGAGCTAGTTAGCATTGAAGCTAGCGTGTTAGCTGATGAAGTGTCGCTCCTCGTTGCGTTTTGCTGTTGCTACAACCACTAATGAGACACAGACACACTTGTTTTTCAACACTGTGAAAGACCTTTTCCTCCCAGTCACTGTCACCAATGTTTTAAGTAGCTACTTTTCATTCATTTTTCATTCATTCAACCTTTATTTATACAGGCTAGCCTCGTTGAGTCACGGGGACTCATTTACAAGAGGGACCTGTCTCACTCACACCAAACAACCATCCACTCTCACACTCACACCTAGGGTCAATTTAGAGTCACCAATCAGCCTAACAAGCATGTTTTTTGGTCTGTGGGAGGAAACCGGAGTACCCGGAGGAAACCCACGCATGCACGGGGAGAACATGCAAACTCCACCCAGAAAGGCCCCGGACCGGGATTTGAACCGGCAACCTTCTCGCTGAGAGGCAGCAGCTCTACCAGTTGTGCCACCGTGCTGCCCAATAGTTTGTGCTGCAGCTCACTCCCACCCAGCGGCTCCGCGAGCCGGAGCCTGTGACTCCGGTGCTTTTGTTGTTCCTTGTAAACATTGGACTAAACCATTTGCCAACAGAGAAGGGGGGGGGGCAAATTTTCCTTTTTTTTTTCTTAGAATAATGGCGGATTTCTCTCTTTTTTTGCCTTTTTATATTTATATTGTTTAAAGACACGGTTTCCTTTATTGAATTATTGGGGGGGACAGATCTATATTTCCCCAAGATTGGGGGGGTCCGGACCCCCCCGACCCCCCCAGGATCTACGCCTATGTCTGTCACTATCTACTGACAGACTGATGTTAGACAAAGTAATCTCTGAAAAAAACTATAATCCCCTTGCTTCTCTATCAGCATTTATAAAACACAGAGTGACCCGGACAATGACCAGCCAATAAAAACAGAGTTGTTTGTCACGCCCCCGCCTGTCCCAACCTCAGCGCCGCGCACGTTCTCATTCAAAGGATTGCAAAGCGATGCAGGACTGTTTTGTATGTGACACAAATGTATTAAATATCCCTTCTTCATCCCAGAGCTGGACTTTTATTTTGTTTTTTTGCCAAAAGTCAAGTGATCGCTTCATCCTTCACTCACAGGAATGAGGAAATTGATTTGTCACGACTCACGAGCGAATTAAATCATGTCCAAAGTGGCTGGTGAAGCTCTGCTGATTTCAGGGTGTTTTTGTG
>JBBPBX010033580.1:0-33178 GCA_038048925.1 Garcialebias charrua
CTATAAAAGCACCGGTTAAACCTTCCTTCTAAAATAATTCAAAACGACTCAGGTTGGTAAATATTCACCACGTCTTCAGAGCTTTGGTAAAGTTATTCTTTTACGGGTAAATCTTCTTCCACGTTAATTTTTTTTTTTTTTTAAATAAAGATGCATATCATGAAAGAATATCTGTTTGATCAAACCTCTTAAATGACAATAGTGCTCAGACTCTGTGTTGGGGATAACTCTCAACTACTACCACACCAAACATTGGCTATCTGAGAAACTGACTTTTATAGAGCAAACCAAGCTTAAAAAGATGAAGTGAGATGGAAGAAGAAGAAAAGTCTTGAGTTGTCTTAAGTGAAACTGGAAAATTACCCCCCCCCCCCTCCTAGATAATGCATAAATAATTAAAGGAGGTAAAAGGGGAGAAGGAGGAGGGTGTGACGACTGGACATGTTGTTAGTATTAGGACGTGTTCTCATTTTGTGTTGTAGGGTGTAACTGGCTGTGGTTTTTCTCCCCAAATTGAATTACTATCAAATTCCTCTAAATTACTGTTTTGTAGCTATTTGATGAAATAGCTATTTTCGTGTTGCCTAAGGTCAATTAGCTGTGGCAGCCATCTTGAAATGGGTTCAATCAGTTGTATGCGTACATCCCATGAATAATTTACTGAAAGTTTCTTTAAAGTATACATCCAGTAGTTCTTGAGGTATTTTGTTAGGACAGCATTGTGTGCATTTTTGTTTCAGGTGACCTTGTGGGGACCAGTTTTACTAAAAATCATGCACTGTGGGAACTAACTGCTCTTTATGGGGAGCAAAGCCAGGTCCCCATAAGGAGAAGTCTCATTGGGGGGTTAGGGGTTTAAGGTGTGAATTGCAGCTGGTTAGGGTTAGGCATGCACTAATAATGGTTAGGTGTATGGTAAGGGTCAGGGTTAGGCTATAGAAAATGAATGGAAGTCAATGCAAATCCCCCAAAAAGTATGTTTAGAAGAACGTGTGTGCGTGTGTGTCCCCACTGTGTTTTCTCATCTTCTCATCTGGAAACCACATTTCGCTGATGCCGGCTTGTTGCGAGCTGGCTTGTTCTGTCTCTCGTCTTTTCTGCATCTATTATCCTGTCAGAGAACAAGCCAGGGAACAGTGACTTCATACGCTGCTCACTGCCAGCATTGGCGCAATGCAATTTATGTATTTTAGCATCATAAAAAAAATAATGTCCAAACAGGGAGACGATACCCTCAATGTGATTTTATTTTAAGATGATTAGCGATGTTCACTTGGGTCTTTTAAGAAAAAGGGAGGGAGTTTGTGATGTTGCATTACTTGGTTTATGACTTTACATAAAGAAAATAATCTACGAGTTCTGTATTATATTAAAAGAAGAGAGCATAGCTGTGTAATGAGTGCTAAGGAAACCTCTCCAAATAAATCTCTTTAGTAAATATGCTGACAGCTCCAACTGGAACCCGTGCGTGGGGTTGAACCCTAGTCAAGAGCTCTGCATCTGTTTTTCTGCTGGATATTTGTTGAGCTTCCATCATTGACTCATTCACTTGTTGGTTTGAGTCTCTGAAGATCTGCATGAGCCTGTAGACCCCAGAGTCAAACTGCATGAGCAAACCCTTAAATTCTGCATCCCTGTCGTAACTCACAGTATTGTTGTACATATAGTTCACAACTCGTAATAAAGTCCAGCCCAAGTTCCTGTGAAATGTTCAGTTCCCTGAGGAGTGCTGGTCACACTTTCAGCCTGTTCAGTGTTAGGAGGTTCTCTGCTTCCTGCCAGGATGTTTACTTCTTCTTTTCCCCCGCAGATCTTTTATGAACTCTTCCCTTCCATCCAAAAAAACTAAATGCACGAAATGGATGCAAGGAGTCAACTTTGTGCAAGCGCTTTGTTTGTCTTGGCCGTCTAGGCAGTGATAGGAATCGTAGCCAAGAATAAGTGCAAAGAGGGCAGGAAGCACGCCTGCCTCTTTTTGAAAAAAGAAATTAGCTGTAAGTTATTGCTATTGCTTTCTGTCAACGTGTGGTAAAACTGCTCAGACTATTGAACATAATTTGATCTGATTCAACAGACAGTGGTTGTTTATTTATCCCTCAATTATGAGTTTTGCATGTAGGGATTTTTATGGTTTATCAGTTTTTTTCCATATCTTATCCTATATTTTTAGTAGTTTTATTGTTTTCCACAAAACATTAGGTTATCAGAACACTTATTCATTAAACCAGTTTTAGATTGATTGGGTTTTTCTAGTTTTTTATTTATAATTTAGCTATAGTTTCTTACTCATTCACCTACAGCGTGATTATCAGAGTCGGAGATGATGAACTGTACTTGGCAGGGAACATCAGCTCTTCCTGCAGCCATTTGCTCTCCAGCTGCGGTCCAAGCAGTCCTCATCCTATCACAGCTCCAGAAGTTGTTTTTTTTTTCACCCGGCTGTCACTTTTGCTTAGTTGATGTTCCAAGTTTCTTTTGTTCTCTCAGCTTGTGTTACAATTTTGATGCTAGCCCGCTTTATTTTTATTTACACTGCTGCCAAAATCTTGAATAATTACATCACACAGCTCTCTGACTGTAAGCTCTTAAGAAAAAAGGGAAATTCTTCTTTGATTTTTGCATCAGCATCTGGATTAAATTTTATGCCGTTTTGGATCAACCAGTTACATAAAACTAGGGGTGCAGGGAAGAAAAAAAATCGTTTTTTTTTTTATTTATTTTTTAAGAATCTAGATTCTTAGTTCTGGCGATTCAGAATCGATTCTAAAAGCCCCAAAATCAAATTATATATTTTTTTTAAATTAAAACCCAAAAGATAAAGAAAATAAAACCATATACATGTATCATAGTATATGAAAGAATACATAAAATGAAAGGTGGCAGAAAGAAGAAGAAATCTTATTTTATCCGCCACTTTTTTCAAAAACAAAACAAGTTCAAACAATCGATTCAAACAATAATCTTGTATAAATAACAGAGCAGAAAGCTAACCTAATACTGGTTATTTAAGTTACAGAATTTAATGCATTCCTGTAATATTTGTTCCTATTTTTGGTAAAAAATATCAAACGATGCAAAAAATTTGATACAATAAGGAACCTAAAATTATTGTTTTTAATAAATGTTCTATTTGTTTGCATTGTTGTTTAATGTTTTCAGTTTAAGATTATTGTTTTAAATAAATGTTCCTTTGTTTACATTGTTGTTTATTCTTTTCAGCTTGTCAGTTACAAAACTGAAACTAAATTTATGACCATTTTAATAGAAAAATCGTTTCTGAACCAAAAATCTGTTTTGAATCGAATCGTGACACCAAAAATCGGAATTGAATCGATTCTCCAGACACTGAGAGATTCACACCCCTACAAACACTCATTTTTTCTCCCTTTGTCTTTGACAGTGTTGTCTTATATGAATGTTGTCCTGGGTACATAAAGCTGGAAGGCATGAAAGGATGTCCTGCAGGTAAGGTATTGCTCTCTGACGTTTCCTTTCAAAGACAATTTAAACTTATTTCATTTTTGTATGTTTCCCACTCCATAGTGGCTCCCATTGACCATCTATATGGTATGCTGGGGCTTCTAAAGGCTACAACCACGCAGCAATATGCTGCCATGTCGAAGCTCAGGGAGGAAATTGAAGGCAAAGGCTCCTTCACCATGTTTGCACCAAGTAACGATGCCTGGGATGAGCTGGACCCTGTGAGTAAACTGTTCATATGCATTTTCATTACCAATCTAAAAGAAACTAATGTACTACTTTCTGATAATGTGCTGTCTTTAGACTGTACGGTCTAATCTAGAGAGCAATGTGAATATTGAGCTGCACAACTCGCTTCACTATCACATGGTGAACCACCGACTGCTGACCAAAGACATGAAGAATGATATGACCGTCACTTCGATGTACAACAACCTTGGGATTTACATCAACCACTATCCAAATGGGGTCGGTCTATATGAAGCAAAGTGCTAGTCCAATACCTTTAGCACTGGATGATAAAAACATGTCTTCTCTGTCAAGGTTGTGACGGTGAACTGTGCCAGGATCGTCCACGCTAACCAGGTGGCCCAAAACGGTGTGGTGCATGTCATTGATCGAGTCATCAGCACTGTGGGCAGCACCATCAAGGACTATCTGGAAAGCGATGAAGATCTCGCCACTTTTACTGTACGTAAAATCTCATTTAGGAAAATGGTATCAAACCAACATCCTGAACTGTTGAATTCAATGTGATATGTTTCCGTATAAAACGCTGTTTTTTTTTTTCCCCTGTTTCTCAGGATTCAGCGTTTGCTTCAGGTGTGATGGACAAGCTGGGAAAGCCTGGTCATTATACTTTGTTTGTTCCAACTAATGAAGCTTTTAATAAACTGAGTGAAGGCTTCATGGAGAGAAACACTGAAAACCAGGCTGTTATTACAGGTACGTAACGCACTAATGAGGAAATAAGTGAACGTTTTAACGTGACTCCTCGCACTTTGTTCGCGACTGCTTATGCATAACGTGCATCAAAATGTACACTATGGTTCAAAACGGTACATCATTGTTCATTTTTTAAAAAAAAATCACTTTTACCAACTGTTTGCTCAGCTAATAAAATAAATTAAAAAATAAAACTCTTGTTAAAAGTTCTCCAGAATTCAGTAACGGCCATCTAAATCTGCATTTTAGTGGAAAAATGTTTCTGCGTTTTTCCACTAAAAGGCAGGAACTAATTGTTAGATTAGCTATTCTTCCCTTCAGGAGTGCATGTTGCTTATCAAAGTCAAGTCAAAGTCAAAGTCAACTGTATTGTCAAAACTGAAATATGTACAGGACATACACAGGATTGAAATTGCATTTCTCTCAGTCCCTCGGTGCAACAGTAACCATTTAAACACTAAACCACTAAAACATTTAATAAACATAAGCATAAAATGAAATAATAAAAGTGTAATACTGTCCTGAGTTTTTGCATAGTAGTTTTTGCATAGTAGTATAAAAGTATAAAAAGTTTCACCAACACTAAACACTAACATTTAATAAACATAATCATAAAATGAAATAATAAAAGTGTAATATGTCCTGAGTATCCCATGCATGCTGAAGTTGTGTAATCTGATTTATAAAACAAGATAAATAATCTTCATTTATCATAAAGATGTTAATTATAGATTTGATTACTATGAAAGGCAGGTGCTGACGTACAAAGTATTTGCCTGTGTGTGAGTGTGTCTGTTTGACTGTCTATATTTTATCAAAACATTTCAACAACCAAAGGATGGATTTTAATGAACTTCTCAGAAAGGTTTGTGTCAGGTGGTTGAGCTTGGATGTACATCCATGACAGTTACGGTCATCTTTAGATTTAGCCCACTTTGAAATGGCTACCACAGCTAATTGACATTTACAAACACAAAAATGCTATAACACTGTCAATTAAATAAATATGCTAAAATAGGGTGAGGTAGTAGTTCAGAGTCATCTACATCATGTACTGTGTGCTAACAGATCACACAGCTTCAGCATGCATGGGATAAGCAGCATGCACTCCTGAAGGGAATAATAATAATAATAATAATAATGAATTCAATTTATAATGCACTTTTCATTAATAAAAATCTCAAAGTGCTACAAAGTGTAACAAAGCAAAGATCAAAATAAAACAAGTGATAAAATCAAATAAAATCAATAATAATATCGACTAAGATCAAAGATAAAATCATGTGGATGCAGATTAGGCTTGCTTAAAAAATAAATAAAATAAAACAAGTGATAAAATCAAGTAAAATCAATAATGATATCAGCTAAGATCAAAGATAAAATCATGTGGAGGCAGAATAGGCTTGCTTAAAAAGAAAAGTCTTTATGCTGCTTTTAAAGTCAACCAGTGACTGTGGAGCTCTCAGGTCGTCAGGGAGGGAGTTCCACAGGCGGGGGGCAGCCACACAGAATGCTCGGTCTCCCATGGTCCTCAATTTGGTCCGAGGAATATGAAGGAAATTACTGTTCTGTGATCGTAGAGACCGGGTGGATGAATATGGTGCAAGAATGTCCTTTAGATAGTCAGGTGAAGTGCCGTGCAAGCATTGATGGGTAATGAGAGCAGTTTTGTACTGAATTCTGTAGGTGACAGGAAGCCAATGGAGGTTATGGAGAATGGGTGTAATATGTTCAAATTTACGAACTCTGTATACTGTACTAGCTAATCTGACAAGGTTAAGTCAGGTCCTCCCTGGTGAAGTTACACATTCACTTAATTAAAAAATAGTGTTTCATGGATGAAAATGAAATATCCCAAAACAATATCTCCCTGTTGCAGTGAATCTTTATTATAATTTCGAGTAAATAGCTTGTGAAATTTGAACTTAGGATTGTAAATATGCTTGACCACATGCAAAATAAAAAATTTAGCATACCTTTAAGTAAATGGTAAATGGAGCTTACTTATATAGCGCTTTCCAGCCCCCTATGAGGGGCCCCAAAGCGCTTCACATTACCAGCCATCCACCCATTCATACACATTCATACACCGGTAGCGGTAGACTGCCATGCAAGGCGCCATCCAGTCCTACCGGGAGCAACTCAGGGTTAAGTGTCTTGCCCAGGGACACAACAAGGTATGCAGTGACCGGGGATCGAACCCCGGACCTTCCGGTCCTGAGCCGGCTGCCCTGCCTACTACACCATCTCGGCCCTTAGATTGCACGTTGCTGGCTATAGCATGCAAAAAGTTTTAAACAAAGATCTTGTAGGTAATCCAGAGGCAACTGCTGTTCATTTATTTATTTATTTACTTATACGTAACCAAGAAAATCCCGTTGAAATCACAGATTTCTTTTGCAAGGGAGACCTACCATGTACTGTATGTTTTTGGACTGTGGAAGGAAACTGGAGTACCTGGAGAAAACCCACACAAACACAAGAAGAACATGCAAACTCCATACAGAAAGACCCCCAGGTCCAGACCAGGGATTGAACCTGGGACCTTCTTGCTGTGAGACAACAGTGCTAACCACTAATCCATTGTGCTGCCACACAATCTTCTTCTACTTTTGCCTTTTCCCTATTCAGTCACCAAAGCGAGTCATCCTCCTCCATCTCTGTCCTCTACATCCTCTGTCCTCACTCCACCTCCATGTCATTTCTTACTACATTCATATACAGTATCTCCTCTTTGTCTTTTTCCTGGCAGCTGCATTTCTAACACCCTTCTACCAGTATACCCACTGTCCCTCCTCTGGACATGTCCAAACCATCTCAGTCTGGTCTCCCTAACTTTATTTCCCAGTTGTTCGACCTGTGCTGTACCTCTGATTATCTCATTCCTGATCTGATACATCCTCGTCACTCCTAAGGAGAACCTCAACATCTTCATTTCTGACACTTCCAGTTCTTTCTCCTGTCATGTTGTCAGTGCCACTGTCTCCAGACCATACAACGTAACTGGTCTCACCACTGTCCTGTAAACTTTTCCTTTGACCTTGGCTGACACCCTTTTGTTGCAAATCACTCCTGAAATAATTTCACACACAAGTTGTGAAATTGTGCTCCCACCCAATATGAGTACCAAACATTGTGTGTGCTCCTGCAGGAAGCATCTGAAAAAACCACAACTTGTACAATCTGAGCACTCAAAGTATGGGCCAGGGTTGACTCTTGCTACCACCTCTTGCTACCACCACAACAAATTTGAGCTATGTGTACATGTGTCTGTGTTTTTGTTTGTTTGTTTGTTTGTTTTAGAGCAATTAACTGTGACAACAGTGAGTCATTTGTAGATGAAGGTTAAATGAGTACTTTGAGAAAGTAAAATTCATTCAGTGGTTCACAGGATTTTCTGTTGATAGACTATGCATGCAGACACAGCCTATTATATAATCACCTTTCCTTCATGGCGGCAACATGTGGACAATGTGATTTTAAGCATGTTCACATGCCAATGTGAAAACGTAGCTCACTTTTTTATTGTGTATAAGTTCAATAGCACAGAGGCGCTGACAGAAATTCTAAATCTCCATTTCCGCATAAAGCAAAAGTAATCCACAACAAGTAAATCCATCCCGTCCTCACAGCTGGCCATTCTATAAATCCCACTATTGTTACATACCAAAAGGCTGAGGTATTTGTCCACCACACATTTGCAAAGATTAAAATGTGTGCCAAATACAGCCGATAGTTCCACAGAGGAGTTATTTTTTCTATTTTGGATCCAGAGCCAGTGCTTGGCTCACTGGCTCGTCTTTGAAACGCCATCCAGGCATCAAGGTTAAAAAAAATGCAACATGTATCTACATATATACACATAAGGAGCAGTTGTGCAGAGAACCTTTAGTTATTTATTATTATTTGGGGGGCAATCACCAAGAATCAAGCGATGCTAATGCCAAAACAGCTGTACAGCTCAATCTTTAGTTACAGCTAAGTTGCACATCTGTTGCACCACATCCACAAAACACCCACATCAATCATCTTAGTGTGCCCCAAAAGAACATATCAAGATGAGCCAACTATTTGTGCAAGATTTTCAAATGCCTCTGGAAATTTTTCTAAAACATTACGTTTTAAATCTGAACATCTAAAGTAAACCACATGGATCCTATTCCAGACATGTTTTGTGCATTCGTCTAACGGCTAAAGACGAAAAACATGAAATTGAACCTCTTCTATGCAGTGAAGATCACTTCTTTTATAATTATAAGTACGGTGTGTTCACAAATGTTGCATTGAGAGTCCGGATTAACTTTTGACATATGAGCACAAAAAAAAGCCTCTTTAGTGAGTTGCTTCTTTTGATAGTATAATAATCCTCTGTCAAATTCTCAGAAGCTTTTTGGACCAAACTTTCTAGGACAGCTTCTTCCAGTGAGAACTGTATTTGCTACAATAGGGCTTTTGATTAATATGAATCAGAGCACAAAAATAGCTTCATTTGAATTTTTGAGGGTTGGAAAATCTTAAGTTGCCCGCTGTACATGTCAGTTTTTAATACCTTGGTAGATGGAGTTGGAAAATTCAATTAATTTGTGACAAAACTGATCAAGTACACTTGAATAAACACAGAACATGCACTTGTCTTACTTTTGTTCGTGTTAAGTATTTATAATGATAGTGAATAGCTCAAAACTTACAATCACTTTTTTATTGTTCCTGTTTCATCGCTGCTTCAAACTGACCCAAACTATCAGCCTTGGTGAACAACCACTTGCTGAACAGCATCCAGTGTGCAGAAGCAATCATGGCGGGAACGGTGTATGAGACCATGGAGGGCAGCACCATAGAAATCGGCTGTGACGGTGACAGTCTCACGGTCAACGGCGTCAAAATGGTGCTGAAGAAGGACATTGTAACCTCCAATGGTGTCATTCACCTTATAGACCAGGTGCTTCTTCCCAACGCAGGTAACGCAATCTTGATTTTTCTTCTCCCCGTTGTTTAATTCCACCATTTTCTTTGAGTCTTTTTGTGTTTGTACATTCACTTCAGCCATGGAAGTCAAGGAACTGATGGGAGAATCTCTGAGCATGTTCAGCGATTTCATAGGTGCAATGAATTTACTTTCCACTCTGGAATTGGAGACACAATACACAATCCTGGCTCCTCTGAATGCTGCTTTTACTGGTGAGTTTAAACAAGTTCTTATAAACCTACAGCAAGCTCACAGCGGTGGCCAGATGTTTACATACACTTATTTAAAGGGATGTTTTAACCAGCCACCTGGGAGCACAAGCCAGTGTATCCCTTGTGCCGGTCCCAAATAATTGGTGAGTCAATCCTTACAGTGAGGATTATGTCAGGAAGGGCAACTGACATAAAAGACTTTTGCAAAAACTACAATGCGAGTTCATCAAAGCAAAACCATACCAGATTAATACCCGAGGTCCAGATTAACAACAGTCACCAACAGTGCTGTTGACAAACAGGGCGCCAGCGGAAATTATGCTGCAGTTAGTTGAAGACCAGGAGGAGAGAAACATGTCAGGAGACAGAGGGAGAAGAGGAAAGTGAAGAATGTAGGACTGAGGGTTGCAACTCTAAATGTGGGGACAATGACAGGCAAAGGTAGAGAACTGGCTGGCTGACATGATGCAGAGAAGGAAGGTTGACATTTTATGTGTCCAAGAGATCCAGTACAAAGAGGAAGGCCAAAGAAGAGACACTATGTGGATGGAGTTAGAGAGGACATGGAGGATGACTCGCTATGGAGACCCCTGAAGAGGGAAAAGCTGAAAGAAGAAGATTTAAAGTGGTGTTTTAGGGAAACTTTTAAGTAAATGTATTACTTTTGCAAAAAGGTTGAAATTATGTTAATGCTATTCATTTGATGTGGAGTTCAAATTTTATTATCCACTCCACTTTGAGCAATACGTCATTACCAGTAGCGGCAAAACAGCCCCACACGATGCTGCCACTTCCATTACTGATGGCTGTTCCAGTGTTCTTAGGTTCAAAAGTCATCTCAACTCATCCATATATATATATATATATATATATATATATATATATATATATATATATATATATATATATATATATATATATATATATATATATATATATATATATATATATATATATATATATATATATATATATATATAATATATATATATATATATATATATATATATATATATATATATATATATATATATATATATATATATATATATATATATATATATATATATATATATATATAATGTATATATATATATATAATGTATATATATATAATGTATATATGGTGGCGTATGTGTGTATTTGAGCCTGGTTATGGAGATTAATGAAAAATCTAGAAAATTTTAAACTCTTGTATACAATTTTTGTTTAAAAAGTAATTTAAGTTCAGTGACATATAAACTGCCCACTCTTGAATAGTGAATCGATAACAATTAAAAGTCCCATATTTATGAATCTTTCCAAATCATTTCCTACTTACAGCATGAAAATCTTTTAAAGAATGCAATTTTTTTTTTCTGTTCAACACTGTTTGATATACCCTTTTGAATCTGTAGCTTTTTGTTTGCTCCTCAGATGAGGTCATGTCAGATGAGGCTCTTCTGAGACTGACTCTGGAAAACCACATCTTGAAGCTGAAAGTCACACTGAGTGAGCTTTACAACGGCCAGCTGCTGGAAACGCTCTCTGGCAAACTGCTCAGAGTCTTCATCTATCGCACTGTGAGAACTCTTTGTATTGTTTGTGACACTTAAATAGAGACTATTAACAGATACAAATTAAAGCTCAAACACATAAAGCAGGCACTTCCACAGTGGAAATCTGAAGTCAGTTAAAGCTCTTTGCTGACAGTATTCTTTGCTCTAACAGTATAAACAAATGTGTTAAAGCAGCTAATTAGTCCAGTTCTTGACAGAGGAAGTGTGTGCTTTCTAGTGTGCTTGAGACACTACAATCAGATGAGATGTATTTCTTCACTCAAACATGGCAACGTTTAGTTTGATTGATTGTGATCAGAGAGGAGAGTGTGGATCAAATACGGTAAATGCTTTCCAGATTTGGAGTGTGTGTGAAGCTGAAACTATATTTTTTTGGATACATTTTAGGCTGTGTGCATAGAAAATGCATGTATGGTGCGTGGCAGTAAGGAGGGAAGCAATGGCGCCCTTCATCTTATGAAATCCTTGATCCAACCGTCTGAGAAAACAGTTTATGAACTCCTGACTACTGATGGGCGCTTCAAGTAAGAACTTTTTTAATTTTAATTTTAAATGTTTAAATATTCTCAATGTTTGCATATTTGTTCTCCTGAATTAAAATGTATTTTCAGTGTATTAGGTATGAAAATACCTTATTATAATTTAAAAATGAGCAACAACTTCATTGTACAAATTAAAAATCATATGAGAAAAACACATGCATGGCAATATGTAGAATGTTGTGACATTAGGAGTTACACAAATTTTACTCCACATGCCTTTACAGGATAATTAAACATCTTCCATATAATTTCCTTGAGCCAAAATGTCACAGATTTACTTTCTGTTATGCTTATGCGCATATGTAAAGTACAGTAAGTAAAATACTGTGTTGTCATTGTTGTTTATGTACAGTGTTAATTTTTGTCCACCAGTTTTGTGGTCTAATTTTAGTTAACTGTTGTTTTCTGCTATTTTCTTTTTATTATAGGATTTTCTTGTCACTGATGGAAGCAGCAGGCCTGAAGAACTTACTAAAGCAAGAGGGCTCCTACACCGTCTTTGCACCAACTGATGAATCCTTTGAGAGTCTTAGTGACGAGGACTTAACAATGCTTAAAAGTTAGTGCTCATTGACATCCAGCCATGAATATTTAGCTTGTTTTAGTATTTATGTATGTCATTAAAAAAAGCCATTCTCCTTAATTTGAATAATTTTGTTGCCATTGACAGGTGATCCGAATATTTTGAGAAATATTCTCCTCTACCACTTCAGCGATGGCATCTTCATCAACGGAGGATTAGAGCGAGGAGTTACCAATCTTCTCAAATCTCTGCAAGGCAGCAACCTGCAAGTTAAATCTGTACGGCAAAATATCTGTGATATCAGGGTCTTTACTCTCAGTAGGCAGTAACTGAGTGATTGTTTGAAACTGCTTTTATGATGCACAAGTGATTTTTTTGATAGTGCCATTTCTCATAGATGCAGCCACGCACCAAAATGGAAGTCGGCTTTTTGCTTATCTGGCCCACAAACTTAACATATATACATATATTGCAACAGCCATCTTAGATTTTGATGTAGAAGCCACATTTTCAAAAAGAACCTTTCTTATGCCTAGTTGTAGCGACACACAAAAATGGAAGATGATTCTTCACTTACGGTATTTTTAAAGTTGTTATGCTCACAACATGCACAGATGGACTTAGGGTACCGGTATTTCCAGTACCCATTTTTTTGCACCTTGATGGGGACAAAAATAAGAAAGGGGACACTGATTTAAAGACATTTGTGATGTGGACCTGAAAACAGCTGTGTTTATAAGGCCCTGACAACGTAAAACAGTCCTAAATGAAAAAATCTAAAATGCAGTTTAAAATGCAACAATGTATTAAAAATACATAAAAAATTTAGAAAGTAAGTAAGCTAACCTCAATAACTTATTCCAAATTAATTTGATTTTTTTTTTACATACACTGTCTTGAAATACGTAAAAACTGGACATCTTGGTACAATCATTTGTTTTTAGACATAAATCAACTCAAAACCAAGAAAATGAGATCCATGCATTCTCAGTTTGTGGTTTTCATTTTCTCATTTCCCAGGTAAACAATTCAATCTTCGTTGACTCAGTGGATGTAGCAGACAATGACCTGATGGCCACAAATGGTGTGATCCATGTGGTGAAGAAAGTTCTCTATCCTGCTGGTGAGATCAGCAAATAGCCTACTTTATGGCATGTTGCATCAATATATAATAAATAGTAAAAAGTATGTGACACACATTATTTATAGAGCTTCCTGTGGGCCGTCAGGACCTCCTGAAGCTGCTGGAGAAGTTCATTAAGTCAATCCAGTTTAAGGTACAGAAAGAAAAATGTGTATGGTAATTGTGTTGGGACCAAAATGTACCGTTTTATGTCTGTTTGGCCTCAAAACTTCCATTTGGTTCTTCTTGATTTTCTCTAGTTTATTTCTGGATATTCATATTTTGAGATTCCACTCACTTTCCTCAGTAAGTGTCAATTTCTGCCATCATTCCTGAATAAGGTGGACTTTTGTGTGGTGTAATTGTTTCATAATTGTTTTTGGTGCAACAAACTAAAATTGGTTTCATTACTTTACAGAGACAACCATCACAACCACTCATTCTGTTGAAGGTAAGACACTAACCAAACTACTAAGAGTTTTACATGTACAGTAAATAGCCTAGGCCAGCGGTCTTCAACAAACAATCATAGGTCCTTTGAGAAAACAATACAAAGTGCTATTTTAGGTGTTCATATTGGCAGCTTTTCATAAATTCTGTACATGGAAGTCCATGAAGTTTTGACAAATTTATCTTTTCTTATGTTCTGTTATCTTAAAACCTCTGTTTTGCTTTTCAACTTTTCACTTTACATAACATATCATGAAGATGTTCTTCACTCACAAATGGAATTGGTTTTGTTAGGCTTTTAACTTTCTGTAGGCTCTATTTTCTTTTTTGTTCTTGTGAACAAGCAGAGGAAACAAAAAGAGATGGACAATCAATTACAGTAAATGCTAGCAAACATGTCCAGGTTATAATACTTTAGAAATTTAACAACTGATTAGGGTAAAGATAATACTTCATTTGAGTCTGGATTCATTTGGAGTCCCCTAGCCTATGGATAATCCCAGTAGAATATAGATTTGATGCTAATGCTTTTCTTAAATTGCATGAGTTAAAATCAATGTTATTTGGTTTACAATTAGTGTCTTATCTCAAATTGACATTCATTGTACGAGGTTCACTTTACATTTCTAATATAGTTTAATTTAATTTTTTTGTTGATTGGATATATAAATGTCGACTCTCACTACTGCCCAAATCCACGTAGAAGCCTTGAAAACGCTAATCCGTTCCATCAGGGATTAGGTAATGAAGCAGTCAAAAGTAAAACCATGAAGACCTTTTGGATGTTTTCTGTTCAGCTGGACCAAGTCATGGTATACATCTTCATAAACAGAAGATATTTTTGACATGTTAGGTCAGCAGTGGAAAAACAAAGTCCTTGCAGGTAATTTGGCACATTTCATGAATTAAAGAGTTTCGACTCTGGAACTCTTGTCGTTTTTATTTTTAAGCATTTGGAATCCAATGAGATGCATGAACAGGAATGCAAATGTTGCATTTGATGAAACATTGACATGTATTCCCAAAAGTGTTAGGAATGAGCTTATTCATTTTCCAAGAACTCTGTTTTTAATCAAATGCAGAATGTAAAAAGAGAATTTCTCAACCTTTCTTTTAATCCAAGTTGCTGCTTTGTGCCACATTCATCACATATTGGTGCAGATATTTTTTGTGCTTTCATAGAAGTTGTAAAATTTGAAACCCCCCAGTTGTGATAGTTTGTGGTTCTCACAAATGTCAATAATTATGGTTAATTTGTCATTTCTCAAATGCAAGTTAACTAAATAAGTTTCATACTGTAGTCTGTTTATTTCAATCAATCAATCAAACTTTATTTCAGACGCACATGGTCCATAGTAACAAAGAAAACAAAACAACAACAACCAAAAAATAACAATAATAACACCAACAAGACACAGTAAAAATTGAATGTTCATCCATTGCCAAATAAATTAAGGCGCCAGTGATTTGAACAACACATACTAAAATTTGGAATTGTGGACTCCGTTGTGTTTTAGTACACAGAAGATTTAAATAATCTGGATTGCTTCTATTTTTCCTGACAAGTAAAACTCCAGAATTGAAAGATGGATTTTTTTCCCTCTTGACTGTAAATTAGTATTTCTGTATGGCTTCTTTAAAAACTTTAATTAATAATTTTGACAATGTATCAAAAGACTCCTGGCCTATACAGACTACCTGTTTAAAAAGACCATGAAGAGGTTAGCTGGCATTCAAGGCCCATATTCATTTTGTCAGACAAAATGTAAATACATCAAGGAGGCATCCTTAGTGTCTCTGACTGTTTTGACTGTTGAAACTCTGGTGCTCATTTGTGCTAGCTTTTAGCTAAATTGGTTACATGCCCATTGTTGGTCTGCAAGTTGGCTAAATTACATGCTAATAGGACAGTTCATTCTTGATGCAGATTCTTTTTGTCATTAGTGTTGATACACATTTGATTTAAAGAAAATTAGCTTGAGAAAAAGTTTGCTAATTTTAAATCTCAAAATCAGTAAGGTTAACCTTTCTTTCTGAAATGTATAATTAATACTAATTTGTTCTCAGATCCAAGGCATGAAACAAGAACAGTGACGATGGCCATTGAAGGACAGCCATCTCTCACCAAGTTTACCAGGGTTATTGAGGGGCAACGGGTCAAGACCAAGGTTACCGGTACCAGCGTTATCGAGGGGCAACCAGCCAAGACCAAGGTTACCAGAATTATTGAAGGGCAACCAGCCAAGACCAAAGTTACCAGAGTTATTGAGGGACAGCCGGCCAAGACCAAGGTTACCAGAGTTATTGAGGGACAGTCAGCCAAGGCCATGCTTACAGAGGCTACTGATGAACATCCCACCATCACCAAGGTAACAAGAGTCATCGAAGCAGAACCTTCAGTCTCAAAAGTGGTTGATGAGGGTGAGTCTTCATTGACTAAAGTGACAAGGGTCATTGCGGCAAAACCTTCCCTCACAAAAGTAACCAGGGTCATCGGCCGACAGCCCACCATCAACAAAGTTACAAGGGTTATAAGCGGTAAGCGAATAATACATTGAGAAAATGGATTTATTACTCATATTATAAGCAATCTACATAAGAATATGTGTGATTTGTTGTCAGTTATGTCTTTGATGAAACACTGCTTCTTGGTATAAAAATTTATACAGTTGGAAAGCCTTTTTATTTGCCAGTAAATTATGTCGTTTTTGTTAGGAAATTTTATTTGTGGGTTGAACAGCAAAATTCAGTTTATGAGTTGCACCCATGGAAACGTTTCCAAATCTTTGCCAATACCAAACAGCTTATTCTTTTTTTTGGCTTTTGTATTAGGCTTCTAGTAACTTCTAATATTGGCAACTAGAGGCCAGATTACCAGCACCTGTAAGCATAGACCCTACTACAGAATCAGTTGTTGTGTGCACCAAACAGACCATGTTTGACTGATCTTCATAGGGCCTGTGTCATAGGTTAACTTCAAGCATTATTTGGAAAGAGCCTTAATACCATCTCCATATCGAAGACCAAGTTAAGTGTGTGAGTTTGCTATGTGTCATCATTGTACGTTCCCTTACAATAACAAAATGAGTTCTCTGCATTTAACCCATCACACGTGAGATACACCCTGGTATATAAGTGCCTGGGAAGCAATTAGGGATTAGATGTCTTGCTCAAGAACACCACGACATGTGGGCAGGATGGGGAGTTTAACCGGTTACTTTCTGGTCCCAAGTCGGCTGCCCTACCTCTACACCATCTCAGCCCCTATAAGTTCTATACAATAGGGGTGTCATAGACAAGCCATGAAGTGGGAATCCCAAGAACACCCCACCACAAGAAGACATTTTCCTTATTTTGTCAGTCCATAGGAACCCTTAGGACAGCTATACGTCAAGGTTTGCAGGATGATATGGTCAAGAGTTCTCTACCCAGACAAAATGGAACAGACTACAGACCATCAGACCTCCAGAATGTTTTTAATGTAGAAGATGGAATGGTCTGTCTCTGGTCTTAACCTCAACCCCTTTGAGCACCTGCCGGATCAACTGGGGTATGATGTTTGTTCCAGAGTGACCAACACAACCACATTGACTGACTTGCAACAAATGCTGTTTGACACATTAGATTAATTCCCACAGTATTGTGTGGCCAAACTGGTGAGTAGCATGAGGAAGAGATGCCAGGCTGTTCTTACTGTGTATACGTTTTTGCATGGTAGGGCAATGTTTGTTAAGTTAATAAATTGTTAAATTACGATTTTGTTTGTTCAGGCTTCAGTAATCCATCTAAGCAACAACACCAACCAGTCAATAGAAGAATACAGAGTTTGACATTGACAAACTCTGCTGCTCAACCCAAAAATGCATTGTCCTTACAAAACTGGCAACATTTTGGAGGAAATGTGCAGGCTTCTGAATTGTATGAAATTTATTTTCCTGAAGCATTGCTACATTAAAGAAAAAAATAACTAACCATACATTTTCTTACTTTTTGTTCTACGTTTAGGAGTAAAATTATGTCAGATGACAATCTTTTCTGATAATTTGTGAACCTGATGTTTTGGCTATAGGCACAGACCTTGGTGCAGATAAGAAGAAGACAGAAACAGGTGTGTTTTTTAATACTCTTTGAACAGCATGAAAATTGAGATTTTATTTTAAATGTTCGGTAAGGTCTCAGAAAAGACATACATTTGCTGGTCGACATAATAACTGAACATTATCTCATGCAAACTACAAAATTCACTTCCTTACTAACCATTATTTAGTTCAACATAAAGCATAATTTTTTTTCCTCACTTGCTCTCGAGCAAGGCGGATGCTTTTCTTCTCTCTCCCGTCCTCCTGCTTTTTTGCTCTCTGTCTTGTGTATCGGAGCTTCTGTTTACACATCTTATAAATCGTAAACTACTGTCATTGATCTGGTCAACTGGACTTTCGATGCAATCAATTACTTATTTTTTTCAACCAAGTGACAGGGTCCTGGAGAACCCTCATGCCCCACTGAGATGCACGTGGCAGGGTACGACATGGATCCATGAGGGGTTTAGAAGTTGATGTGTCTTTTCTTATTGTCTCAGGAGGACACTGAAGATGTTTATATCACTGGAATCGTGATAGCAGGGTTTCTGTTTTTTGGCACCGGCGGATACCTATGTTATCAGTTATTAAAAAGACAGTGGCGGCAGTTTTGGCCATGATAAAGCTGCTGACCTTGTGTGAAGGTTCGGTTTGTGCTTCGAGCACTCAAAATCAGCTGATTTACAAGCTAAACTTTAAGACAGAAGCGATTTGTGAGAATCACAGGCAACTTGCAGCTTCTGGGACTCACCAGCATGTTAGATATGACCTTGAAGGGAGCTTATAAGCAACGACCAGTGGAATTCCCACAAATCTGGCCATTTTGGATCATCAAAAGTACCAGCATAACTCAAGACTGATGAGAAATAACAGTCTGCCTGAAAAAACAAAACAGAAGAATTCTTGCTTATCTGAATCTGAATCCCCCGATAAGCCTTGAAGCAGGCCGACTTATCAAATTTCTCCTGGGTATATGTGTAAACTAAGAAGGATCTACCTATCGCGTATCTTAAATTGTGTCCTGATAAGGACAAGGTGTAGCCCCCACTGCTAACTTTATCCCTATTAAAGATGCTAGCAATAAAGTGAAATGGTTTGGGCTAGTCAAGGTCAATTAATATTTTTAGGTTGGACCAGCTAATGTCATATATTGTTGGGAAGAAAATGCAATTGTATTAATGTGCAGTTGTGCTTTTGTGTATCATTTTATACAAACTTATCTGTGCTTAATTTTTGTATTTGTGGTGAAAGTAGAGTTCTATTGTGGGTTGAATGCACCTGTCTGCCTACCCATATGTCACTTAGTACAATCTCTATGGTAATAAATGGCTTTCAAAATTCTTCTTTTTCATCCATCTGAAGGTGAAGACACATACATCACAGTGAAAGAGCCTCAGATCATTGCAGGTAGGGGTATCTGCATCTAACTGCTTCTTTTCAGAATGTTTACAGTTGTCTTTGAAATAATCCTTATTGCAAATCTTAATTAAAAAATTGAACAACTGATTACTTTTCAAGAAAGTTAACTTAATAACGTGTACCGTATATCTACTTTTAGTGTAACATTTTATGTGTGAACATCATTTAGCATTTTGGATCTAAACATTCTGTTTTGTTCAGGCCCAGATTTGTTTAAGTTCACCAACTTCCGTGGAAACCCTAGTCTGGCAAATGAGGAATCGGACAGAATTACCAAACTCATTCAAGGTAAAAATACAAAACATAAGAGTTGCAAAGATTTTGATATGTGCTTGCATAACTGACTGTGATGCATTAATAGCAGGGGGAAGGGGATTTTCTGCTGCAAGAAAAGCTCCAGGTAAGAGTTTAAATAGGTTTTGCTTATGTAAAAAAAAAAAAATAGTTAAACGACAGACTGTTTTTGGCTTTAGCTTCACTTTTTTTTAAAACCTTTTTTCAGATTTCATATTTATACACTGTCCCATGTACTAACACTGATGTTTCTTTGACAGTCGGAATGCGGAGAAGAGGAAGGCTGGTCAGGCGTCAACAGAAGCCAAGCGAATGAAGGCAAGAAAGGAAAAAAAAAGACGCTAACGCTCCCGACAGAGACTGACTGTCTCCAGTGCTCCTGGCTGAGTGCTGTTGGATTAAAGGTCTTTGGAGAAGTAGAGATTTATTGAAACAATCTAGTTATTTCATTGTCTTAAAAATCCTCTCAGTTAAAATGTGTGAAATGCATGTGTTCTTTAGCATTGTAATTACATTAAAATAACTTACATGTAAGTAAAGCAACTATGATGCATTTTAATGGGATAAATTGGGGCCAAAATATGAGACATTTTACATATTTGGTTTTAAAAATGTGTCATTTTGAAACCATTTTCTAACAGGACATTTGTGTGTTAGGAGATTGCATTATGAAACAGTATTTTGCTAACAAAATGCTATAGTAATTGTCTCTAAATGTTCACAAATCAAAGTTGTTGTTTGTGAAATTGTTTAACGCTGTAAAACTTTTTTTGCGCTTGAATGCCAGCTTGACTCATGTACTGTATATATCTAACAATAATTAACATTGTTTAAAGAGGTGCTAAATAAATCTGTAAATACAATTAATGCCTTAGGATTTTCTTTGTTCTTGCTCTACAGGTGGGCCTACAATACATAATACAGTGTACTTTTTTTCTCAGTTGCTCTAATCATTTTGAAACAGGGGATCAATTCGCTTTAAAGCAGTTAAAGGTCTTTCTTTCACAGTCCATGTGTTTTGAACTCATTTGCAGGCAGGCGAGTGAAGCAGGAGTTTAAATTTATTTAAACAACAAAACAAAATGCTGTCGAGGCAGAAAAACTTACTCTGGCAAAACACGATAAGGAACAAGACTCAACAGGACATCAGAGTAAACAGGCAGAGGAAGACCGAGACGTCTGAGTGAAATACAGAACAATGACCGGACCCAGAGTGGAGGAGAGAAAGGCTTTTTATAAAACAGAGGGAGGGAGAGTAATGAGAGCAGCTGGGCAGGTGGCTGATGATTAAGACTGAGGACTGGAGAGACAGACTGAGGAGTGAGTGGAAAGTGACAGAAAACAGAATCAGATACCAGGGAACAGAATCACACGAGGGATAGAATAACAAAAGTACGAAAAGACGGGAACACAAATAAATATAAATAAACAGACAGGGACAGAGCCTGTCCCTTTCTTGTTTGTTTTACAAGAACTTTTAGAACATAATTTTTTTTCAAGAACATTTCCCCTAACAGTGGCTTTAGGGCAGTGGTGGAGAAAGTAGGGGAGACCGGGTATGGTTGTAAAACTTTTTGCTCCAGCACCTTTAACTCACAGAATTTTTGAGCTAGAGTTTTCAAACTTTTATACAAAATACCCACATTTGTTTACTACAAATGGCACCCATTCAAACCTCTGCAAGAATATCACAGACCTCATGAGTTCGTGTCAAATACATGGTGTTCCTTTGTTACAACCTTCCCCGCTACCGGGGTAGGTTGTAACACCTGCTGGGGTAAGTTGTAACAATTAGACAAAAGAAGCAAAAACAGAGGCCACACCATGTGATATGCTTCAAAAAGAGGTTTACTGAAGTAAAAGAATGTAAAGGAAATCTATAGGCCGTTTGTGTAATTAAACACAAACGAGGTCAGTTTACTGACTTACCTATTGTTTTAGGTGCGCATCGCTGAGCAGACTTTTATCTGCACAAACATGCCACCAATTCACGGGGTCTCAACTTTTTCAGAATAAATCAATAAATCTGACGATGTGATTAGCCAGAAATGTAACTTCACAGGAGACTTCAATTTATATTGGTCTACCAGAAAATAGACCTTTTATTGAAACTATCACAAGAATTACATTAAACATTTGTATCGATATTAGCTCTGATTTAATAACTACGTTGACAAGAATTCAAATTAAAACAAACAGACAATTTAAACTTAACTGTTGGCACATTACTTGACAGATTAAATGCTTATGAAAAATAAGAAATAGGAGGAAGGAATACTGGAAGCTAAGTTAAGCTAAAGTTGTTTACTTTGAACCAGACTGGGTGACACTTTTCCCACACGAGCAGACTGCTGGGCTCCCGCACGTTCAAACACAACACGACTCGTTACCTGTTGGCGGTTCGTCTCTTGGAGACAAGAGTGGAGAAGTTTGTGGACACACACGTGGATGGGTTTGTCCACAGGCCGTCCAGTCGGGACTTCAGCGTGTGTGGCTGATTCACGATACGATTGAAGCTCGCCTCCCTCGGCAGGAAACAACGGTCAAGCGCACAGACTGACTTTCAAAATAAAACTTTAGAAAACAAATTCTTCCAGAAGAGTGAAAGGATCACAGTAAGGCTTTACTATGATTCCAGCGGAGACGTGGGTCGTTGACACATGACCGGGCCGTCTCCAGCTTTCCACAGGGGAGAAGCAAGTTGTCAGTTCGTTCTCCTCCAAAAACTAAAGCCAAAAATGCAGGAAGTGCCCTTTAAGAAGGGGGTGTGACTTAGTCACATACTTCCTGCTGATTGGCTGTCCATCACTAGAGAAGGAGTGACTTTGCAAGTGAGTGAGTTTGAGTGACAGATGATAGGGTAGACAAAACATAGAAAACATACGTGAGAGGATGCAGGTGCATGTGAACAAGTCAGTACTTTGTTTTGAGAACAGATTCATTGTTTTTAGAAAGGACGGGAGACCGAAAGCAAGCTATGTCTAGCACTTTTCCTTCGAAACAAAAACAGTTCAAACAAATACGAAGGATTGTTCATTCAACCTTAGACACTTATTCTGCATAGAGCAGACAGTTCAAAGCACGATCATTCTGAGATGTTCTCTTAACTTTGTCATATTTAAAATATACCAGCTTAGTAAAATCATCATTGAAATGACAAAAATACTGTTTGATCAATTCTGAATTAACACACATTAAAGAGAAAGTTCAATCTGATTAATTAGTGTCCATTAATTCATAATAATTGTAAAAAATATAGTGTCCACTTGTCTCCTTGAGCTCCAAGCAAGTGTAACACTGAGAGTTTCAGAGAGGTGTGAACCCTAAAATATCAGAGACGAGGTGTATCACTACAGTCCCCCTTTTTGGAAGTCATCGCCTGTCCTTGGAGATGAGTTCCAACACGAAAGGATACCACCGAATGTCTCTGACCTCTATGTAATCCAGCAAATGGGAAAAAAAAAAATCAAAAAAGTTCAAAATTATATTCCCATAATGTTTTTGGAAATTCCATACTGTTCGTAGGTAATCCCATTGCGGCAAGCTTTTAATCCTTTGGAAAACATAGTCTGTTAACCCATGGAAAACTGAGTCTGTGATCCCTTGGAAACAAAGTCTTATAATCCACAACGGTAAATCCACAACGATGGGGGTTATTGATTTCATCAGCAAGAATGGTTTTTAATCAGCATGTAGAGGGGATCCCTCGATTGAAGCAGAGGAGGCGGGCCTTGGATGAAGGTTGAAGACCAACGTTGGATCAGCAGGTCCCCACATCGAAGGTTGCAGGCTGGATGGCTTCCAGTCGGTGCCACCCTGGTTCAATGTGTCATGCAATTATGTGGTTTTAGGTGGGCTTATGATTGGGATTCTACATTAAGCCTTACCTATATGCACCTGGTATGTAAGCTATCATGGATTAGATCAGCTAAAATTACCAATTAAGGGGTGGATCAATGCTGTAAAAATCAGAAATAGGGATCTATACCTATAGAAATGTGGAGGGCTTCTGTAACGAAGGCCTCTTCATTCAAACTATTCCTCCATTCATTAATTAGTTTAGGTTAAACTAAAATAAAAAAATGAAACTAGTTTGGTCTAAATGTCTGTTGTCTTTTAGACGAACGACGCAAGATTTGGTAATCCCTAAAAATTTTGAAGTCTATGGCGAGACTCATCAAAATGAATAGATCTAGAATAGAAACGATCGAATCGGTTCTACCTAAATGATTGGGAGATCAGTGTAGATTATAGTACCTTAAGTAGTATTAATCTACTATGACTCATCAAAGATTGAGATCTTTAACAAAATGAACAGCATGTTGGCATAGTTAAAATCCATTTAAGTCTTCAACTTATCAACAATCAAAACCTCTATTGGCTGGGAGTGTTCAGAAAACAATAACAACTTCAATAACAACAAAAGTAGCAATCAAGCAACTAAAAACAACGTTTCACTACGTCAAACTCACTCTGGTCGTCAGACTCCAACGTCACACACAAGAAAAACAGTTCTTAGCTTTATAACCGATGTCAATTAAATCCTGCAGATTTAAACGGTTGTTAAGGTTAGTTTTTGTTGTGGGTTTTATGCTTAGCGTTTCTAAGTTCTAGTTGGAACGGTTTCTTTTCGCAACTAGAATAGTTTAAACTGTTTAGTTTATTTACTATCCTGTGCTTGGACGACCTTGTTTTCCCATGAAGTCTGTGAGTTTGCGAGATCTTTGTCGTTTGTGGGGTTATTGAAATCTTTGTCCTTGACATGGGCATGGCCTAACATCACCCCCCTGTGGTCATGAGGGACCACGCGCACGGGTGTGGACGTCCGTCCATGGGCACGAGTTAGGATGCCATTGTTTAGTTTAAGCTGTTCGCGCAGTTTATGGGGAACCTTGTACAGGAACCTTATAGGTTTCGGCCAACGTATCTCTGTACGTTTACCTCTTTCTGCGTAATGCAGGTGTGTCACAACTGTCGGCGCCGTCGCAGGCGTGTCTCTGTCGTTGTGATGTATGTCTTCCCACTTCATGAATGAAGAGGTGCTCTTTGAGTCTGTAAGAACTATGTCATCTCTGAGTAGTTCCAGATTCAAACTGGTGTGGGACTCTTGGATCTCCACACCTTCCTCTACCGGTGTTAGGTAGTGTTCAGTGAGTGCTGAAGGTGTCAGTTCGCAGAGGAGGTTCACGTGATGGGCCAGAGTCTGGTCCAACTGTTGAGTCCCCTCCGTCTCACCTGTATATGAAGGATCACTTACCGGGCTTGTGGTCTCGGTTGGGGAATCCAATGTGACCTTAGCGGTACCTGTTGTTAGACAGTCAGTGTCCTGACCTTGGGGAGGCACCTTGAATGGCAGTGGACTGCTCACTGTGGCCCACATTGTCTGATTGCCATAATTTATAATCGCTTCAAAGCGATCTATAAAATCTTGGCCAACCACAAATGGAGCCCGGAGTGAGTCAAGTTCAGACACATATACCGGGTGGTATAGTGACATCTCGCCAATCTGCATGTGAACCATGGCAATCAGGGATGTTCTCGTCTTTGCGAGGCCCTGTTGCTCACCATAAGTGTCTTTCACAAAGGGTATTTGCCTGCCAACATCGTTAGCGGCGGTCCTTAGCTCCTCAAACAGTTCGGCTGACATGGTAGACACGTCTGAGCTGCTAACCAGGAGCGCTTCTTGCGCGAGGACCCCTTCTAATGTGAGTGGCAGGTAAGCTCTTTTAGCTATCCCCCTTCTTATAAAGTTACACAGAAACCGTTCAGGTTTTTCCACACGTGTCTGTGTACGTGTGACTCTGTCTGTGTAATCGTCGTCGCTGTCAGCATCATGATGGCTGTCTGCCTCATGACCTTCAGGATGCGGATTTTCAGCAATTTGTTTGCTGTCAGCATCTATGTCAGTGTTGACGTTGTTGTTGTCAACTGTGTGCACTGAGTTGTTGCAAAAGGCAGTGCTGCGCGTCGCTTCATCAGGATGAACAACGTTGTTTGTGTTATCATCAAGGACAACGTCACACGTTGTGTCAGCTTGGTCAACCACTGTAACAATCAAATCATTTGACAAACAACTCACAATCTCAGTCACGTCCACGCGCGGAGGCGCCGCTTCCATAATCTGGAGCATGTGTGACTCATTGCATGTCTCGAGCTGTGCAGCTCGAGGGGCAGGGGCAGGAGGGCCGCTTCTCGGGGGTACATGTCGGGACAGACCATTTTTCAAAGGGTCACGGTTCCCAGACATCAACTTCTCTCGAAGTTCACCCACTGTGAGACCTAGGTGAGAACTCTTTTGGTTCGATCTGAACCATCTTGGTTCATCTAGAGAGCGAACACCTGCCTTTTGTGGTTCTCTGCTCATCTCAAGGTTTTCAACCTGAGGGGCAGGGGGTTCAGAACTCCTACAGCTCGTAGCACCATGCTGTTGTATGTTATTATGAAAAACCTGTGACCTCTCGCACTTTGAAGGAGAGGGAACCTCTACTAATGCCTGCGAGTGGGATGTGACCTTTTGACCTGTACAAACCTCTGATGGTATCCTAGGTTGTATTTCGGCCTCAAAAACTGACGTAGCATATTGTCTTATCACTTCCATGGAATCTTTTTTGCAATCAACCTTGAAATGAACACATTTCATTTGAAAAGGCATAAGATTCATAATGAAAAGACGTTTAAACTCCATATTTTCCTCTAATCCAGGGACAGTTTTGCCCCCGGAGTAGACCGAGATTAGCCTGTCGTAGAATGACAGGGGATTTTCCCACTTATCCTGACGGACGTTCCTAGCAGCTAAGTAATTAGCATACGATGAAGCAGATTCCCCCACTTTGCGGGAAGCACGGGCAGGAAACCCAAGGCCCCCATCCATCCATCTAGGATACACAGAACAAGAGGCCTCCTCAGGTGGTTCACCTGTTTGAACGTCCATCTTTGTACTGATGTTCTGTGAAAAATCAAATAACGTGGGTCTCATTTCACAGTGTGTATTCTCACCATGTGATGCCAGGATGTGAAATTAAATAAAAAATCAGTGATTCCTATTAATTTGTTGACCTGTGACAAGGTCATCAAGGTTGGCTAGTTATGTGTGATTTTTTGTGAAAAACCAAGACAAAAGATGCCTCCTGAGTCCTGTGTGTTATTTCAAACTTGCAGTTTAAAAACAGGGACAGACAAACGTTGTTTTGCACACGTTGTAACTGTTCTGCCATCAACATTTGATTATACGTGAAAATCAAATGAAAGGGTGCTGTGTGTACAATATTCTCAAAATGTTTCCCGTTTAAAACAGGAACATTCAACATGTACACATTACAGGAAGACTGCGTCTTCTAATGTAACCAGCAGGGGGCACAGCGCTGGAAGTGAGTTTATCACAGCGACTGTAATTTCTCTATCTGACCGCTATAGAGGCGCTGTTATCACCAGTGAGCGCAGCCGTAGCTTTCAGCCCACACAGACATCCAACACGGATGAAAAGCATCAATCAGACAGATCTAAAGCGTAACGTGATAAGCTCTAGAACCCAGGCTCACAAAAACGAAATCATGTGAGCAAAACCGGTTGAACTGTGAAACCTTTTAAACTGCGTTTAAAAGAAATAAGGTCGGTCCTCATAAAACCGGCAAAATCGGTGTCACGTGACCTGGTCACATGGCGATCGGCAGTCTCAGAGCAACCGACTCAATCCACCCATTAAAAATCTCAAAAACACCGCGTTTAAACAGTCTTTTCAATGACAGTAATGGACAAACAAGCACGGAAACTCGTCTGGGACAAGCAGCTGTGAAGTGAAAGTTGACGAGGAGCGGGCTTCACCCACTGCGCAAGCGTCAACACTTACAGCGTAATCGACCAATCACAGCGAAGACAGAACTGTAGTTCTAAAACCCAAGTGTTCATGGGAAATTGTGTCTTCCAAACCTAACGCCGCCCACGTGCGACGTGCCGTTCGAACGGTGCGTTCACGGACCTGCGGTCTCTTGAACTCTAGCGAGGAACGGACTTTTTAACGTTCTAAAACAGTCATAAATATCGCAAAACACAGCGGTAAAGCCAGTCTTCGACGATATCACGCGTATAGAACTGAAACAACACAAATAAACCGTCAGAAATGTGTACATAAATGAATCTGACCAGAGTCTACAGAAACCAACGTTTTTGAACGCGACACACAATGGACCAATCACAGCGCTTTAAGCAGCCATCTTGTCCCGGTACCGCTTTTAGCATTATAGCTCGACCCAAGGTTCTAGACCCATCTTTCACAAAATAAACGTATTTTTACACCGCAGAAAAATTCTGTTAACGAGCACAACACATCCAAGCTAACTCTCACGCCCCCAGGGGAGGCAGCACGCTAACTGTGTACAACAACGGACTTTACGTCAAACGGAACCGGATCACAGTCCGGTCCAAAGCGGAGTGGGTTTTTCCCGAACCTCGGCTAACAACACGTTGTAACAGATTAGGTAAAAATGGAGCAGCAAATGTGTGACACAGCTTCAACAGCAAATCGCAGATGTAAGAAAATGAAGCAGTGGTGACTCGGCGGTCACAAAACGAAAAATGCATGCAACCTCGCGACACGTAATGAAACGTCTCACAAAAACAAACATTCATTCATCCGCAGCTTCAAACAGACGTTGAAATGTGAAATAAAAAATAATTCTATCGGGAAATAATCCAGACAATGCCACGATCAGCAACTCCCGGACACTCCACCAGCCAGAACTATTCTTATAAGCCCAAAACCAGGATGCAAAACTAAGCCAACACGTTATGAGCACTTAGGCTACAAAAACAACTTATCAATTTAATCTTTCAGAAGACCGGTACGCGGCCACCAATATGTAAAGGAAATCTATAGGCCGTTTGTGTAATTAAACACAAACGAGGTCAGTTTACTGACTTACCTATAGTTTTAGGTGCGCATCGCTGAGCAGACTTTTATCTGCACAAACATGCCACCAATTCACGGGGTCTCAACTTTTTCAGAATAAATCAATAAATCTGACGATGTGATTAGCCAGAAATGTAATTTCACAGGAGACTTCAATTTATATTGGTCTACCAGAAAATAGACCTTTTATTGAAACTATCACAAGAATTACATTAAACATTTGTATCGATATTAGCTCTGATTTAATAACTACGTTGACAAGAATTCAAATTAAAACAAACAGACAATTTAAACTTAACTGTTGGCACATTACTTGACAGATTAAATGCTTATGAAAAATAAGAAATAGGAGGAAGGAATACTGGAAGCTAAGTTAAGCTAAAGTTGTTTACTTTGAACCAGACTGGGTGACACTTTTCCCACACGAGCAGACTGCTGGGCTCCCGCACGTTCAAACACAACACGACTCGTTACCTGTTGGCGGTTCGTCTCTTGGAGACAAGAGTGGAGAAGTTTGTGGACACACACGTGGATGGGTTTGTCCACAGGCCGTCCAGTCGGGACTTCAGCGTGTGTGGCTGATTCACGATACGATTGAAGCTCGCCTCCCTCGGCAGGAAACAACGGTCAAGCGCACAGACTGACTTTCAAAATAAAACTTTAGAAAACAAATTCTTCCAGAGATGAATGAAAGGATCATAGTAAGGCTTTACTATGATTCCAGCGGAGACGTGGGTCGTTGACACATGACCGGGCCGTCTCCAGCTTTCCACAGGGGAGAACGTTGGTTACGTACCGTAACCCCAGATTCTATGAGTAGTTAGCGGAGCCCTTTGGCTCCGCCTATTGGAAGTCTCCCCCCGCGCGTCAGCGCCCACTGAAAACCTTTTAGTCCACGCCCACCTACCGGATGGGCCCACCTCCCGAGTCGATAAATACCTTCGACCGAGGTGAAAATTGCCTCCAAAAATAGCTGTTCATTCAGCCTTTTAGGATACAGAGTGGCCCAATGGCCAAAGGGCTCCGCTAACTACTCATAGAATCTGGGGTTACGGTACGTAACCAACGTTCTAGTGTCGTAGTTAGCTCCGCCCTTTGGCTCCGCCTATTGGAATAAAGGGCGTAGCAGGAAATAGTCCATGCCACGCTGGATCCCACCAATGAGGAGCATCTGCTCTCCCATTTCCAATAAGCACGTCCTTCCTCATGCAAGAGGAAAGGCAGGTGGTGGGCTGGAGGAAGGCCTGCAGGCCTTTAAACAACCTCCAGACGTGCTCTGCTGCTGTGCAGCAAGCCACAACACTGAAAGATATTGTTTGATGTTGTGTTTTTTTTTTTTTTTGCACATAGACAAGGAGAGGAACACTCTCCGACTGCAAAACAAAAATAGTGTAACGTCAACTGTTGCATGAACTATGTACAGAGGAACAGTTAAACATTAGGAGGTGCACTCCCACTACTTATCCAGGACTCCCAGAACTGAATGAGTCATAGAAAAAGTAGACACATCCCGTAAACAAAAACGGGTAAGAACAGGACGAGCTCCAAGCTGCGGCCTGACAGATGTCGCTGACCGACATCCCACCGTGCAGAGCTGCAGACGAAGCCATAGCTCGTGTCGAATGAGCTCGCAGAGACGCAGGAGGCTCCTTCCCCTCAGCTTTGTAGGCCTCTGATATGGCTTCACACAGCCAGTGAGAGAGGCGCTGAGAGGACAGAGCCCGACCCGCTGAGTTGTCCTAAATGGACAAACAAACTTTGAGAGCGGCGTACACTCGTTGTGCGTGCCAGATAAGCTCTGAGAGCCCTAATTGGGCACAGCCAGTGTGACCTAGCTTCCTCCTCTGAAGCATGAGGAGGGAGATGGAAACCACTAAGAGTTATTGTCCGAGATTTAAAAACTGCTGGTGAGCGACTTGGGATAAAGCCGGGTTAGGCCTCAAAGTCGCTGAGCTGCCATCAGGTTTAATATGTAAACAAGAGGGAGCTATGGAAAGTGCAGAGGTCACTCACCTTCTTTGCCGACGTGAGTGCCAGCAAAAGAGCAGTTTTTATGGACAAAAACTTAATTGACACCTCCTCTAAGGGTTCAAAGGGGGCTTTGGTTAAAGCGCCCAGAACTAGTGCCAGATCCCCCTGAGGTGTGATGTCACGCTTCAAGGGTCTAAGGCGTCTAACGCCCCTCAGGAAACGTTTAATCAGAGAATGATTGAATAACGTCCTGCCACCAAAACCCTCGTGACATGATGAAAATGGCCGCCGCGTACACTTTTATCGTGCTAAAAACTAGCTTTCTCTCCAACAGCAGTTGCAGAAAAGCCAGGACAGAGCCAATGTCACATGCTGTGGCCTCGATGCCTCTGTCCCCGCACCACCGCTGAAAAGCTGCCCACTAGACGCATAAAGCGTAGTTGTGGGCGGGGCACGGGCGTCCTGAATCGTCCGGACCAGGGCTGGGGTGAGGCCTAAGTTTGTTAGGCGGCGCCGCTCAGCTTCCAGGCCCAAGGCGTTGGCCTATTTCTGGGAAATGCCTGATCGCCCCTCCCGCTTGGAGGAGAGCATCCTCCCTCCATGGCAGCTGCAGGGGGCTGTCCACTACCAGCTGCTGCAGGTCTGGGGACCAGGGTGCATATTTGCACTCTGGAGTCACCAGGATGAGAGATAGTTTCTCCTCCCGGACTCGTTCTAGCACTCTTGGAATGAGAGGGACTGGTGGAAAAGCGTAAAGCTTCTTTTCTGACCACCATCTGAGCGCAAAAACGTCCACTCCCAGAGGGGGGTCGTCTTTTGGGTTCAGTGAGCACCAGAGTGCACACTTCCTGTTGCTTCGGGCTGCAAAAAGGTCTATTTCTGCACGACCGAATCTGGCCCAAATCTGATTTATTAAGTCCGAGTGGAGAGACCAGTCTCCCTGACGTGGTCCCCCTCTCGACATGATGTCCGCTCCCACGTTCAGCACTCCTGGGATGTACACTGCTCTCAGAGAGAGCAGGTTCTGCTGGGCCCACAGGAGTAGCCGCCTGGCCACGCGCAGCAGCTGAGCTGAGCGAGACCCGCCCTGGCGATTGATGTACGCTGCTGCCACCTGGTTGTCGGTGTGCACCAGTACATGTTGCTGCTGAACTAATAGAATAAAATGTTCTAAGACTTTCTGGACTGTCCTCAGCTCCAGAACGTTCATGTGGAGGTGGGTGTGGCTTGGCCACTTTCCTCCCACCGATTGGGAGAGGCACGTCCCCCTCCCATCCCATCAGAGACGCGTCTGTGGAAACTGGGATGTGAGGCGTAGTTGTGATCATGGAGACACCCTCCCTCAGGATGTGGGTGTTTCCCCAGAAACGCAGGTCTGGCCCCACGGATGGGGGAACCAGCACCATCCTGCGTTTTTGGTGCACTGGGTCCACGCGCAGGTTGGTAACCACCGCTGGGCCGTTCTCCTGTGTAATAAACCCAGATTTAATACCACATGAGCGGCTGCCATCAGGCCCAGAAGGCGCATCACTGCTGCCGCCGTCACCACCTTCCCTGGTTGGACGCGCTTCAGCTGTGCTGTCAGATTGGCTGCCCTCTGCTCTGACAGGCGTGCTCTCATCGAGCGTGAATCCAGTTCTACCCCCAGGTAAACAATGGATTGTGCTGGGATTACTGAACTTTTCATCCCGTTTACAGCAAATCCCAGGTCCAGCAGGTGTTCTGCTAGTACCCTGGTCTGGACTACTGCTTCCTCTCGCGACCTGCTTAAAAATAAGTGGGTCGTCTAGATAAGACAGGATCCACATCCCTGCTGAGGGAAGTGGGCGTATCGCTGCTTCCACACACTTTGAAAAAGTTCTGGGAGCTAACAAGTAGCCGAAAACGAGCCTTTTGAACTCGAACTGGTTCCCCTGGAAGGAAAAACCTCAGGTATTTCCTGTGTTGTGGGATGATACTCACGTGCCAGTAAGCATCCTTCAGATCGAGGGATGTGAACCAGTCTCCCTTGTGCACATTCCTCAGCAGCTGTTTTATGGTGAGCATGTGAAAAACTTCTCACCAAAATCGATCTGTTGGAATCGACAGATCTAAAACTGGTCTCGCCCCTCCCTTTTTCTTGGGCACGAGAAAATATCGAGAATAGAACCCTTTGTTCTGATCTCCTTCTGCCACCTTGGAAATCACTCCCTTCGACAGCATTTCTTGAATTTCTGACAGTAGGGAGTTTTGATTTTTGTCTGACAATACTGTTTCCAGTATTCCCTTGAAAGGTGGGGGTTTTGCAGCAAACTGGAGTGCATAACCCTTTCTTATGATTTTTGACAGCCACCTGTCTAAACTGCATTCTTTTGCTGCCACTGCTGGTATCTTCTGCCCAGTGGCAGCGCGAGATCTTGCTGTCTCGAGCGCATCATGTGCGTCAGCCAGTCGCTGGGGCCCTCCCTCCGTTACCACGGTAACCCACGGGGGCCCCGCCCAAAAAGGGGCAGCCCGATGTGCCAGAGGCGTGACGCGACGTTGCGTCTGACGTCGACGCGCTTGCTGACCCGGGGAGCGCTCGCTCTGGTGAAGCGGTGCTCCCGTTGAGCGCCGTGCGTCTTTTGGCGGGCGGTGTTTAGCTAAGTTGAGTGGCTTTTCTTTTCTTACCTCGATCGGAGCTTTGCAGAGAGGTGGCGCCACTCATGTACGTGGAACGCCAGTTAAACGT
>JBBPBX010033581.1:1861-19884 GCA_038048925.1 Garcialebias charrua
AAGCGGGTCAATGCCACACAAAAGAAGGTCAGGAAAGAAAATTAGTCAACCATGAAGCGTCAGGCAGGGGACCCCTTGGGGGAATGTTGGGCGGGGGGGTGAACAAATAAATACCTCATGCAGGCAGTGGGCTTACCTCGCTCACCTCCCAGCTTTCAGCTGAGGAGACACACACAGACAACGAGTGTGTGTTTTACACTCATTGTCTGTGAGTACTTATTTACCATACCATACCATTTTATTTATAAAGCACTTTAAACAGGAACAAGTCCACACCAAAGTGCTGGACAAACAAACACGCAACAGGCAACACAGACAATGAAGTACAACACGAAAAACATAAAAACATTGCAGATCATAAATCAAACGATCCAATACAAATCAGCTGGCATTGAAAGCGATGGAGTAGTAGTGAGTTTTTAACCGGGATTTGAAAACCGAGAGGGAGGGGGCCTGTTTGATGAGCAGCGGTAACTCGTTCCAGAGTCTTGGGCCTGCTACAGAGAACGCCCTGTCACCCCTGCGCTTAAGGCGAGTTTCTGGAACTATTAAGAGTACCTGATCCTCTGACCTCAAAGCACGTGGAGGGACATATGGGTGTATCAGATCCGAGAGATAGGCGGGGGCGAGACTGTTCAGCGATTTGTAGACATACATGAGAATTTTGAATTGGATTCGAAGATGAACCGGTAGCCAGTGAAGGGAGGCCAAGACTGGTGTAATGTGCTCTCTTTTGCGTGTGCTGGTTAAAAATCGGGCAGCTGCGTTCTGAACCAGTTGTAATCGTGCAATGGTGGCTTGACTGACGCCAAACAGAAGTGAATTGCAGTAATCAAGCCTAGATGTAATGAATGCGTGAATCACTGTCTCCAGGTGCTTTTTGGATAATATGGGCTTCAGCTTAGACAGACGCCTCAGCTGGAAAAAACAGGATTTGACTTTTATTATTTATACAGGTAGGACTCCTGTTCAAGAGACCTGTTTGATGGTGGTGGGGCAAATGATGGTGGAGGCAGGTGTGGGTTCTTCACCATTTCCACCCACGTTATGATGTTGTCGGCCCGGGGAGTCGAACCGGCGACCTTTCGATCACAGGCCCACCTTCTTTAACCTCTGTGCCACCACTCCCCAGTCCAGAGACGATCATTTGTGTAAACTATCTACAGAACAAGATTAAATCTGAGCGTAAGACTCGGAGAAGAACATTCTGAGTGCACGTCTCACTGCTTTCCATGTAAACACAACGTGTGGACACAACTGGTCAGTGAGGGGTCTGCATGGAAAAGATATAACTCCATTAAGATACTGTGTACAATTATTTAAAAAAAATTAAAGTATTGACACTGATGCCCTGGGAGCAAATAACAGTCTGTGATGAAGTTAACCTCAAAGCAGTCTGCTCCTCTGATAATTAATGTTGTTAACTTACTTTTTACATATGAATGTTTCTGTTCAGTGCTCTGAGATGACTGCTGTTGGGACTTGGTGCTATAGAAATAAACTGAATTGAACTGAATTGATTAGGGGGCACATGTTGTGGTGTCTTACATAGCTGCCCACTGCTGCACCTGGGTGCATCTCACGTGTGATGGGTTAAATGCAGAGAACTGATTTCATCACTGTATAGAAACATGCAATGACTTCACTTTCATATCTATACTGTAGATCACAGTAAATATATTCAGTCCACCAGTTCGCTTGAAACAAAATATTCTCTAATCAAATGCAAACATGTTCTGCATGCAGGAGCAGCAAACAGCACCAGCAAGGCAAGCAGAGAAATCTTCTAACTACATTCACAGCAGGTCCGTTCTTCAATGTCATTGGAGGTAAACACCGAATCATCGCAGAACTTCACTGGAATATTATGTTGGTGAAAAAAATGCACCTGGACTCAACCTAATTTACTATTCAGTTTAAATAAAAAAAATCTCTTCAAAATGGCATGAAAAGATTGTTTTGATCAGACTCCAAAAGTTCAAATAGTTAATACTGATTGTGTCTTTCTTATAATTTAAAATAATTGATGTTTCTCCTCACTTTACAGTTTTGGGGTGGTAGGACTCCTAGAAACTAATTTTTTTTATGTACCGTATTTTTCACTGTACAAGTCACACTTTTTTGCATAAATTAGCATGCTTGTGACTTATACAGCAAAGCAACTTGTTTGTTTTTTCCCCCCATATTTCTAAACACATTTTTGGCTGAGTTCTGATGATAATTCATTCTGACATGGAAAATATTGAACACTACTAATTTCAGCCACGAGAGGGCACTCAAGTAAAACGGCAAGCCAAGTGTATCATTAATAGTTAAAAGTGGCTATTAATGAAGGACTGGACTTGCCATACCAAGCCACTTTCATCTCGCTCCAGAACTCCTGGAGCAAACATCAAATCAGCTGCATTTCGCCATGGCGCCCAGGAGAAATGAAGCTGTTTTGACCATTAAAGTCAATTTATCACAGAAAGGTTCAACTGAAACACATCTTTACTATAACGTAGAGCAAACTAATAATTGTTTTTAAGTGTTAATCTTGTTAAATTCTTGTTAAAGTCCTCCTGTGCACGCTCCCGCGGCCACCATTTGGCAGCCAATTGATTTTTGGCACAACACCAACCCACGTTTCCAGGTGGTTAGCAGTGACGCATAATAGATGTGACTTATATGGCGAAGCAATAATTTCTAAAAAAAATTTCCACTTTATAAGACATATTTAGACTGATACGACTTATACAGTGGTGCGACGTGTATGGTGGCAAGTATGGTAGTCTGGTTTTACTGCAGACTTCTTCTTCTTCTTCTTTCGGCTTTTCCCTTTTCAGGGGTCGCCACAGCGAGTCATCCTCCTCCACCTCACTCTGTCCTCTGCATCCTCTGTCCTCACTCCAACTACCTTCATGTCCTCTCTAACTGCATCCATATATCTCCTCTTTGGCCTTCCTCTGTGTCTTTTTCCTGGCAGCTGCATTTCTAACATCCTTCTACCAATATACCCACTGTCCCTCCTCTGGACATGTCCAAACCATCTCAGTCTGGCCTCCCTAACTTTATCTCCCAGTTGTTTAACATGTGCTGTACCTCTGATGATCTCATTCCTGATCTTATCCATCCTTGTCACTCCTAAGGAGAACCTCAGCATCTTCATTTCTGCCACTTCCAGTTCTTTCTCCTGTCTTTTTGTCAATGACACTGTCTCCAGACCATACAACATAGCTGGTCTCACCACTGTCTTGTAAACTTTTCCTTTGACCTTTGCTGACACCTTTTTGTCACAAATCACTCCTGAAACTTTTCTCCATCCACTCCATCCTGCCTGGACTCTCTTCTTCACCTCTTTACCACATTCCCCATTTTCCTGGACAGTGGACCCCAAGTACTTGAAGTCCTGCACCTTTGTGACCTCTGCTCCTTGTAGCCTCACTGTTCCACTGGCCTCCCTCTCATTCACACACATGTACTCTGTCTTACTACGGCTGACTTTCATTCCTCTTCTTTCAAGTGAATACCTCCACCTCTCCAAGTTCTCTTCCACCTGTTCCCTGTTCTCACCACATATCACAATGTCATCTGCAAACATCATAGTCCATGGGGATTCCTGCCTGACCTCATCTGTTAGTCGGTCCATCACCAGAGCAAACAAGAAGGGGCTCAGAGCCGATCCTTGATGCAATCCCACCTCCACCTTGAAGCTATCTGTCACTCCTACAGCACATCTCACCACTGTCCTGCTGTCCTCATACATGTCCTGTACCAGTCTAACATACTTTTCTGCCACTCCAGATTTCCTCATGCAATACCACACCTCCTCTCTTGGCACCCTGTCATATGCTTTTTCTAAATCCACAAACACACAATGGAGTTCTTTCTGACCCTCTCTGTACTTCTCTATCAACATCCTCAAAGCAAAGATGGCATCTGTGGTGCTCTTTCTTGGCATGAAACCATACTGCTGCTCACAGATAGTCACCTCTTGTCTAAGCCTTCCTTCCACAACTCTCTCCCAGATCTTCATCGTGTGGCTCATCAACTTAATTCCCCTGTAGTTGCTACAACTCTGTACATCACCCTTGTTCTTAAAAATGGGAACCAGCACACTTCTTCTCCATTCTTCAGGCATTTTCTCACCCTCAAATATTCCATTAAATATTTGAGTCAAAAACCTCACTGCCATCTCTCCAAGACATTTCCAAACCTCCACTGGTATGTCATCAGGTCCTACTGCCTTCCCCTTCTTCATTCTTTTCAGAGCTTTCCGGACTTCACCCTCACTAATCTTTCCCACTTCCATGTCCACAGTCTGTATGACCTCCACTCTTCTTTCTCTTTCATTCTCTTCATTCATTAGCTCCTCAAAGTAATCCTGGTTTTACTGCAGACAAAGAGCAGAAATCACCACAAAATAGTATCAACGAAACACACAGCTTAAACTAACTCATGGAAAACTCACAAGTGCTCATAAATGGACAATACATTAAATACTTTTGCTTTTTTTAGAGTAATAGAGGTATCAAAATGCTAATAATTATGGGTTTCAATCTGTGCTTATCAAGTTCAAGTCAAAATTACTGTCATTCAATCACACATATGATCTTCTTCTTCTTCTTCTTTCGGCTTTTCCCTTTTCAGGGGTCGCCACAGCGAGTCATCCTCCTCCACCTCACTCTGTCCTCTGCATCCTCTGTCCTCACTCCAACTACCTTCATGTCCTCTCTAACTGCATCCATATATCTCCTCTTTGGCCTTCCTCTGTGTCTTTTTCCTGGCAGCTGCATTTCTAACATCCTTCTACCAATATACCCACTGTCCCTCCTCTGGACATGTCCAAACCATCTCAGTCTGGCCTCCCTAACTTTATCTCCCAGTTGTTCAACATGTGCTGTACCTCTGATGATCTCATTCCTGATCTTATCCATCCTTGTCACTCCTAACCCGGAATTTACACTACATGCGTTCCGGCTCCACCCCGCTCCGCTCCGCAGGTCGCAGCTGAGCATCTCAAAGTCCAGTTTACACTACCTCCGCTCTGGTCCGGTTCGCCTGGATGCGCTGCTCCGAGACGCATGCGCGGGAATTGCGAGATCGCGCGATAAATCAAGTGATAAATAATGAAGTCAGAACAAAACAATTCATTCGGTGGAAGAAGGAGAACAACAGTAGAGACTGCCTCGCTGTTTGATTGTTTTTTGCATTGAGATATGAGCGACAGGACATGGTTTGAGCGACAGGATGTGATCTATTACATTTCAGAATAAAATACTTTATTTATTTATTTATTTATTTCTTGTATTGCGTTTGTAGGTGTAGTCATAAATGATAGTTTGACAGCATTTTTGTACAAATAAATCCGTATAGAGCTAGGATAAAAGTCCGCCCGTGGTGATTTTATTTTGTAAATACGGATGTTGTGCTCGTTCCTTTTCCTGTTGGTGCGACGTAATCTTTGAAAGTTGACTCCGGCACAGCTCCGGCGTCCGGCAGAAATAGGATGGGATCCTATTTTGACGGACTGCCGTCCGCTCGCCCTGCCGCCGCCGTGCGGAGCCAGTGTAAACTCTCTCATTGATTATAATGGGTGCGTATTTGCTGCGGAGGTCGGACCGGAGCGGACCGGAGCCGGAACGCATGTAGTGTAAATTGGGGGTAAGGAGAACCTCAGCTTCTTCATCATTTCTGCTACTTCCAGTTCTTTCTCCTGTCTTTTTGTCAATGTCTCTGTCTCCAGACCATACAACATAGCTGGTCTCACCACTGTCTTGTAAACTTTTCCTTTGACCTTTGCTGACACCTTTTTGTCACAAATCACTCCTGAAACTTTTCTCCATCCGCTCCATCCTGCCTGGACTCTCTTCTTCACCTCTTTACCACATTCCCCATTTTCCTGGACAGTGGACCCCAAGTACTTGAAGTCCTGCACCTTTGTGACCTCTGCTCCTTGTAGCCTCACTGTTCCACTGGCCTCCCTCTCATTCACACACATGTACTCTGTCTTACTACGGCTGACTTTCATTCCTCTTCTTTCAAGTGAATACCTCCACCTCTCCAAGTTCTCTTCCACCTGTTCCCTGTTCTCACCACATATCACAATGTCATCTGCAAACATCATAGTCCATGGGGATTCCTGCCTGACCTCATCTGTTAGTCGGTCCATCACCAGAGCAAACAAGAAGGGGCTCAGAGCCGATCCTTGATGCAATCCCACCTCCACCTTGAAGCTATCTGTCACTCCTACAGCACATCTCACCACTGTCCTGCTGTCCTCATACATGTCCTGTACCAGTCTAACATACTTTTCTGCCACTCCAGATTTCCTCATGCAATACCACACCTCCTCTCTTGGCACCCTGTCATATGCTTTTTCTAAATCCACAAACACACAATGGAGTTCTTTCTGACCCTCTCTGTACTTCTCTATCAACATCCTCAAAGCAAAGATGGCATCTGTGGTGCTCTTTCTTGGCATGAAACCATACTGCTGCTCACAGATAGTCACCTCTTGTCTAAGTCTTGCTTCCACAACTCTCTCCCAGATCTTCATCGTGTGGCTCATCAACTTAATTCCCCTGTAGTTGCTACAACTCTGTACATCACCCTTGTTCTTAAAAATGGGAACCAGCACACTTCTTCTCCATTCTTCAGGCATTTTCTCACCCTCAAATATTCCATTAAATATTTGAGTCAAAAACCTCACTGCCATCTCTCCAAGACATTTCCAAACCTCCACTGGTATGTCATCAGGTCCTACTGCCTTCCCCTTCTTCATTCTTTTCAAAGCTTTCCGGACTTCACCCTCACTAATCTTTCCGACTTCCTGGTCCACAGTTTTCATTCAATTCATTCAACCTTTATTTATACAGGCTAGCCTTGTTGAGCCATGGGGACTCATTTACAAGAGGGACCTGTCTCACTCACACCTAGGAACAATTTAGAGTTACCAATCAGCCTAACATGCATGTTTTTGGACTGTGGGAGGAAACCGGAGCACCCGGAGAAAACCCACGCATGCACGGAGAGAACATGCAAACTCCACCCAGAAAGGCCCCCGGACCGGGATTTGAACCGGGGACCTGCTCGCTGAGAGGCAGCAGCTCTACCAGTTGTGCTACCGTGCTGCCAGTTTCTATGAACTCCACTCTTCTTTCTCTTTCATTCTCTTCATTCATTAGCTCCTCAAAGTAATCCTTCCATCTTCCCATCACACTCTCCTCACTTGTTAGAACATTCCCATTCCCATCTTTAATAAGCCTAACCTGTTGCACATCCTTTCCAGCCTGATCCCTCTGTCTTGCCAATCGGTACAAGTCCTTCTCGCCCTCTTTAGTGTCCAGTCTCCCATACAACTCATTGTACGCCCTCTGCTTTGCCTTAGCTACTTCCCTCTTTGCTCTATGTCCCATCTCCTTATATTCCTGTCTCCTCTCTTCAGTCCTCTCACTGTCATATTTCTTCTTGGCTAATCTCTTTCTTTGAATGGCGTCCTGCACTTCACTATTCCACCACCAGGTTTCCTTATCATCCATTCTCTGTCCAGATGACACACCAAGTACCTTCCTACCTGTCTCTCTAATTACTGTTGCTGTAGTAGCCCAGTCACTTGTGTAACAATATAGGAAGCTGATCTCCCATTCATTTAGGTAGGTCTGTCCTTGGGGATGAGTTCCAACACGAAGAAGCTCTTTCTTACCACCCAGAGCCTTTAACAGCTTGTCTCTGAATTTCTCACAACATTCTTTCTTCTTTAGCTTCCACCATTTGGTCTTCTTCTCTGATTTTACTCTTTTTCTCTTCTTCACAACAGTCATTCTACACACAACCATCCGATGCTGTCTGGCCACGCTCTCCCCTGCCACAACCTTACAGTCTCCAATCTCCCTCAGGTTTCCTCTTCTACACAGAATGTAGTCGACCTGTGTACTCCTTCCTCCACTCTTATAGGTCACTCTATGTTCCTCCCTCTTTTGGAAATAGGTATTGACTATAGCCATTTCCATTCTCTTGGCAAAATCCACCACCATCTGTCCTTCCTGGTTTCTTTCCTTGACACCAAACCTACCCATCACTTCCTCATCCCCTCTGTTTCCTTCACCAACATGTCCATTCAGGTCTGCTCCAATCACCACTCTTTCCTCCCTGGGAATACTCTCTATCACTTCATCCAAATCTTTCCAAAATTTATCTTTCTCCTCCCCATCACATCCAACCTGTGGAGCATAACCACTGACTATGTTTAGCATCAGACCTTCTACTTCTACCTTCAGACACATCACCCTATCTGACACTCTCTTCACCTCTACTACATTCTTTGCCAACTCCTCCTTCAGGACCACCCCTACTCCATTTCTCTTTCTATCCACACCATGGTAAAACAGTTTGAACCCTGCTCCAATGCTGCGAGCCTTGCTGCCCTTCCACTTGGTCTCTTGGACACATAAAACATCTACCTTTCTTCTCTGCATCATGTCAGCCAGCTCTCTACCTTTGCCTGTCATTGTCCCCACATTTAGAGTTGCAACCCTCAGTCCTACATTCTTCACTTTCCTCCTCTCCCTCTGTCTCCTGACACGTTTTCCTCCTCGGGGTCTTCGACTAACAGTAGTACAATTTCCGCCGGCACCCTGTTTGTCAACAGCACCGGTGGCGGACGTTGTTAACCCGGGCCTCGACCGATCCGGTATGGTTTCACTTTGATGAACTCGCATTATGGTTTTGGCAAGTGTTTTACATCGGATGCCATTCCTGACACAACCCTCACCATTTACTCGGGCTTGGGACCGGCATAAGAGATGCACTGGCTTGTGCTCCCTAGTGGCTGGTTTCGTATGATGTGGAACAAAATTACTATATGTACTCAAGGTCCCAGTTACTCCCAGTATTAGCAAAAATATAAAGTGTAAAAAGAAACAATAAATAAGGATCTAAGATATACACTAAGACAAACGCTAAATGAATGCTAAACAGTACGCTAAAAGATATAAGCCATACGCCAAACACTTAATAATGCAAAACAATTAGGCATAACAACAGCAGCCTGAACATGAGACTGTGGTGAGCAGATGGATTTGAATATTTAAAAAAATAAAAAAAATAATAAAAATAATTAAAAAAGGGCCATCGTTTTTTTGTTTTCTTTCAATAGGCCTTCACTGTGTTTGCCATTCTAAAGAACTACGTTACCCAGAAGCTATCAGTTCACTTCCCAGAAGTCAACACAACTTCCAACCGCTGCTTTCTGCAAATGGAGGGAAAGTTATGCAGCAAAATCAGAAGTTCTGTAAGGATTAGCTCAGAGAACTGGCAGGAAAGTCACAAATAATTCTGAAGCTGAACTCATCAGTAGCTGTAGCTGATCTGGACTCAGTGTGACCTGGATCCTGGGTCCTGCTCCTGAGCTCCTGCTGTGTTAGCTCAACATTAGGCTACAGTACAGAAATTTTAAATTTTATGCTCTTTTTTGCCTCTTATAATTAAAAAGAATTGAACACAATTTGCAGGCTTATATGATATGTATTTTTATTATAATTTTATAATGCGTATGCATGTTTTGTATTTTAATGAAAATAGAACTGACTGTATTTTTATTTGAATCTGGATTGAATTTATTAGTTGAAATTGGCTTTTTTCCATACTCTGAGATTACATTTACAGCTAGTCCTCGACTTACGGCGATTTGATGTTACGTCACGCATCTCATTAAAAAAAAAATTTTTTTTTTTATAAAAATCTTATTTTATGTGTTTAAATGTTCTTGATTTTATGTGTACAACACTTTGTTGCAGCTGTGGTTGTTTTAAATGGCTTTATAAATGAATTATTATTATTATTATTATTATTATTATTATTATTATTATTATTATTATTTTGAAGCCGATTACGCAGTTTCCGGCAGTGTCCGGCAGTTTTCGGCAGTGTTCGGCAGTTTTCAGCAGTGTTCGGCAGTTTTCAGCAGTGTTCGGCAGTTTTCGGTTAGTTTCGGTTAGCTCCGGCTTCGACAGCCGGCTTTGGACGGACCGTGTCCAATGAAAGGTTGCTTTTCTCGGATACATGAGCTGGAAACGCTCTGTGAACTCTGTGGACGTCTCAGCAGCAGCCGCTGATCGCTCTGTCGCATCCCACCACACCGGCCGACACCACCAGGTCACCGCGGGATCTGGTGACCATCCCGCCACTACTGTCCCTGCCATCAGCCAACAGGCGGCGGAGAGGCCTGTTGCGGCAGAGAGCTCGCCTTGATGCTCTGCCTGGCAGCCTCAGATGTTGGTGGGACCCGTAGCTAACATGCTAATATGTGGACGAACGGCTTGGCGGCCTGGATGTTGGTGGGACACGGAGCTAACATGCTAATATGTGGAAGAACGGCTTGGCGGCCTGGATGTTGGTGGGACCCGGAGCTAACATGCTAATACGCGGACGAACGGCTTGGTGGCCTGGATGTTGGTGGGACCCGGAGCTAACATGCTAATACGCGGACGAACGGCTTGGTGGCCTGGATGTTGGTGGGACCCGGAGCTAACATGCTAATACGTGGACGGACGGCTTGGTGGCCTGGATGTTGGTGGGACCCGGAGCTAACATGCTAATACGCGGACGAACGGCTTGGTGGCCTGGATGTTGGTGGGACCCGGAGCTAACATGCTAATACGCGGACGAACGGCTTAGTGGCCTGGATGTTGGTGGGACCCGGAGCTAACATGCTAATACGTGGACGAACGGCTTGGTGGCCTGGATGTTGGTGGGACCCGGAGCTAACATGCTAATACGCGGACGAACGGCTTGGTGGCCTGGATGTTGGTGGGACCCGGAGCTAACATGCTAATACGCGGACGAACGGCTTGGTGGCCTGGATGTTGGTGGGACCCGGAGCTAACATGCTAATACGCGGACGAACGGCTTGGTGGCCTGGATGTTGGTGGGACCCGGAGCTAACATGCTAATACGCGGACGAACGGCTTGGTGGCCTGGATGTTGGTGGGACCCGGAGCTAACATGCTAATACGTGGACGAACGGCTTGGCGGCCTGGATGTTGGTGGGACCCGGAGCTAACATGCTAATACATACGCGGACGAACGGCTTGGTGGCCTGGATGTTGGTGGGACCCGGAGCTAACATGCTAATACGTGGACGGACGGCTTGGCGGCCTGGATGTTGGTGGGACCCGGAGCTAACATGCTAATACGCGGACGAACGGCTTGGTGGCCTGGATGTTGGTGGGACCCGGAGCTAACATGCTAATAGTATGCGGACGAACGGCTTGGTGGCCTGGATGTTGGTGGGACCCGGAGCTAACATGCTAATACGTGGACGAACGGCTTGGCGGCCTGGATGTTGGTGGGACCCGGAGCTAACATGCTAAACGTGGACGGACGGCTTGGCGGCCTGGATGTTGGTGGGACCCGGAGCTAACATGCTAATACGTGGACGAACGGCTTGGCGGCCTGGATGTTGGTGGGACCCGGAGCTAACATGCTAATACGCAGACGAACGGCTTCACCAGCTCCCAGTAAGTTATTAACTCTATTTCCCTTCATTATGGCTCCAAATGTATGGAGCTAACATGCTAACAGGCCTTACTGTAAACAGTTTGGACCGCGTGAAGAAGCAGGAAGCTGCAGAGCTCGGACGTGCAACGAGCTAACATGCTAACAGACGGAGACAGGCTTCACCAGCTCACAGTAAGAAATTAACTATTTTTTTCCTTCATTATGGCTCCAAATGTACTGTATGTGTTTTTTGATAATTATGTAGGGTACTGTGTTAGGATAGGTGAAGTGCTTGGTAACTGTACAGTACCGTACATGTACGTGTATAAGTGGCGGCTAGTGTATACTTCCGACTTACGGCGATTTTCGACATACGAACGGGCGTAGGAACGGAACTCGTTCATAGGTTCGTAGGTTGGGGAGTCCCTGTACTGTACTGTGAATTGGTGCTATATAAAAAAAATAAAAAAAATAAATGATGAAATAAAAGCAGAGATAAACAAAAATCCTAAATGTTTTAGAGTTGCATTTGTTGAAGATGGATGTCCAGTTTATGGGTTAGTGGAAGAGAGACTGGTGTTTTCAAGAAGCCCTGAACATCAGTGATGTGATGTTCACTCTTTAACGTTCTTGTTTTTAACTCTTCTTTTTAGAGAGAGAAAGAGAGTCAGAGATTCTTTATTTGTCATTCGCAGCACATGTGGTACATGGTAACCTACTTCCTGAGGGGAGTGGGGCAAAAAGTGTGTGTGCTGGGTGAGTGGGGTCTTTCATGGTGCAGGTGGCTCTCTTCCTGCATCTGGAGGTGTAGATGTCTGTGATGGTGGGGAGGCTGACTCCAACAGACTTCGTTATTTTAATGACGCTGCCTGGACACCACAACAGGAGGAAAAAAGCCCCAAAAGAAGGGGACTTGGTGAGAGAGGGGCTTCTCATAGAGAGTAGAGGGGACAAAAGCAGCAAATAAATAACTGTCATCAAAAGGGTAGGCAGAAGATGAGGAGCAAACCAAATAACGTTAATAAAAATAATTAAATCCAAAGCCCTAGATTCTAATTAGAGAGGGGAATAAACTGCCTGCAGTAAGTAAAGAATAACAAAAATGAGCAAAGCAAGTGAACAGAGGAGTCTGTAAGAGCCGGACCTGATTACCATGTAAATGATAGAAGAAGGCGCCGTGGAAAGAACGCTTTTTTTTCACATAACCCCCCCTCGATGCCATCATGATACTTCCCTTTGATAGACTTTCGTTTCCCATTAGTGTACCCCTGAGACACCGCTCTGGGCCCTGCTGAGAATGCCCCGGGATGCCTATTTAGAGCCAGGCAGTCCCCTACTGCGAGGACAAATGTCCCCTTTGTGCGAGTCACAGGCCGGAGAAGTGGAAGCAGTCTTGTAATGCCGAGCTAAAATGTGCTTTGCGTGTTCCAAGTAGATGTAGTTACTACGGCACTTTGTTTCCCGTTTTTCATTGCACTAAGAAGTTGGTAACTGAGAGGTGGACCTTTGCCCTCTCTATCAAAGTACAGAACAGACCTTTAAACTAACAGTTTTCACTGAATCGGATTCTTGGCAAAGTTTAGTGTAGCAAAGGTCTCCCTGTTCAAAGCAATAATTCATGGTATGGCAAACTGGAGTAACACCTGCGATATAATCAACCAGAATCAGTTGAAGCACACAATAAAAAATGTATTGGTTTCTTAATGGAAGTTTTTGGTACAAGGTACAAGATGTTATGTGTTCAACGCCTATAGCAGGGGCAGATGTCGTGTAATGTTCGGTGCACAGTGCAAGGATTTGTCTGCGACCAGAACCTTCCTGTTTGTGTGTGTTCTTGTGTATCTATTGGTTACATCTTTGGGTTTGTCTTTTTGGTTATTTTAGTTTATTTCTCCTTATGGTTTATATTCTTCTGCTCCCTGTGTTTTGACATCAGCCCACTGTGTTCTCTGTCAGTTCTCATCTCACATTGTCTCCCAGTCACACCTGTTCCACATGATTAATCATTCAGGTGCTGCCACTTTCCACTCTCCCTCAGTCTTTATTTAAACCACTTCTGATCACCAGTTCACTGTGTCAGCTCATTGCCTTGGCTCCCTGTCAGAGGTCTTGGTCTTTCCTTGTGTTCCCCAGTGTTTTTCCCTCCAGGTCTGGAGTAGCTAATCAGGAGGACTGGGACATTTTCCGGTGGGCCAGTGTGACATGTAGGGGTGCAGGAAAAAAATCAATGTTTTAAAGAATCGAGATTCTTAGTCCTGGTGATTCAGAATCGATTCTAAAAGCCCCAAAATTGTTTTTTTTTTTTTTTTTTTACATTAAAACCCAAAAGATAAAGAAAATAAAACCATATCTCATAGTATATGAAAGAATACATAAAATGAAAGGTGGCAGAAAGAAGAAGAAATCTGACCCGAACCAGTGACCTCCAGGACCCGATAAGGATAAAGCGGGTAAAGATGATGGATAGATGGCTTTTGTTGAAAAGATTTACCAAACAAATCTTTTAAACAAAATCCATCCATACACATTTGAAACATGGATGAATGCAATATGATTTTGAAGTCTATTTTATTTTGAGTTAAATGTTTATGCAATACAGTAGGCTGAAATCTTTGTTTACATTTGTATTTTGAATTATTTGTGATGGACTGGAGACATGTCCAGGGTGTCCCCTGCCTCTCGCACAGTGACTGCTGGATATAGGCACCAGTGACCTCCGGGACCCGATTAAAGCTGCTGCATTCTATTCATATACCCATCTGCTCACAATTCAGGCTGCTGCATTTATACTGTATTATTTGACATCATTGTTTTAAATAAATGTTTTATTTGTTTACATTGTTTACCCTTTTCATGATTTCAATTGAAAATTGTTTCAGACTCGAAAATCGTTTCAGAATCAAAAATTGATTCTGAATCGAAAATCGATCCTGGAATGAAAATCGTTTTAGAATCGAAAATCGATTTTTAATCGAATCGGTGCATCAAAAATCGGAATCGAATCGATTCTCCAGACACTGAGAGATTCGCACCCCTAATGGCATGTGGGCTGCAGGGTCGGCGCTCCCTGTATTTTTTTAATTTTTTTAATTTTTTATAACTTTTTGGCTGGTTCCTGGTCTATCAACACACAAGGAAGACGTCGGCTGCAAATCTGGACCTGGTCAGGCTGCCTTCCTTACATGACGGCTTGGTTCATGTCTCGAGAAACCAGACTTTTGGCTGAATGGATTAGATCTCGGGTATTTTCTCAGGCACATTCCATTTGTTTGGTCATTTTTAATTTGGACATTTCGAAAGCGAGTGGACCGACACAGACTGAAGGTAGATGTCATTAAAGTTCTGCCTGTCCCCAAAACAAATCGTGTTTATCTGAAATTTGGCTCCCTGACTGGCCTTGACAGGCCGTCTTATCTCAACACGCCTGCAGAAGTTTTGTAAACTTGACGCTCTCACCCTCCCAAACCTTCTGCTGAGGAATTCCACGGACTTTTCAGAGGAGCCCAGCTGAATAAACATTCTGTCATCATTTCAGGACTCTGGATTCGCCTCTGGCCGTCCTCGGCAGCTCCCCCCATGAGTGTGCACAGATCTCCAGAGGGAACTACTGTATATGAACTGAGTGATTCTATCTGAACTCTGCAGTGCCTCTATGAGCTGGCTGCTCAACCGCCTTTGAGCCCCCTCCCCTGCCCTCTGCGTAATGTCGGCGTCATTATGTGCAAGACTTATTTTCTTGACCGTATTTTTCACCTTCAAGCATAGGTCAAAAATGTGTCAGGAATTTACTTTTGTCTCCAAACCCATGTGTCATTTTTCACCACTTCTGTTGTCTGTCCAACAGATCTCACTTGTAAATGAGTCTTCGAGGCTCAATGTGACTTATCTGTTTAAATAAAGGTTGAATGAATGAATGAAAAACTTGTGATTTTGAAGAAAATAATAAAGCAAAAATTCTAAATAAATGTGGTGTCTTTTATTTTTACAGTGGATGTAAACATCTGGTTTTAATTGCATGTAAAATCTATATTTTATTTGATGAACAATACAAGTTTGTGGCAAATGGTTTTAAACTACAAAAAGTCCAAATGTATTATGAGTCAAAACAGTTAAAACCCACCATGACTAAATTAAAACACTCGTCACATATTTAATGACATTACATGTTAAATACAAAGTGGCAATGAGGCAGGCGACAATCGGAGGTACTAAATCAGTAAAACAAGGTATGGTTGATGGCCTCCTGCCATGGAGCAGGGCTCTGCTTTTAACTGGACTGATTGAGAAACAAATTGCAGCAAATAAAGCATGTAATTAGATTATAGAGCCCAGTGTGTTGCCCCACACTGTTCTCGGCTCCTCACTGAGCTGTGAGTTTAGATCCCGTCCAGAAAGGACAAAAAAAGGATAAAAGACAAAAAAAGAAGAACCCCCAACCCCCGTTTTTCTCTCACTGTATTGCCCCTAAAAGATGGTTTGTTTTCAGTATAGGCAACAAACGATGAAGAGGATGCATGCTCAGATTCTTGACCTGATTTGAGATTTTGCTTTTGGGCGGCATGTAATCAGCCCTGCTCAGCTGGGTCATTCACTAACACTGCATGTCATCAGCCTTTCATATCATTAAAGACGTCTGCTGAATGTTGTCAAATATTACACAAAGAGGCTAAATTACCCTGCCCAGAAATAAATGTAAAAAAAAAATTATTCGTCAGCTCATTAGTAATTTATGCAATTTTGCATTTCCAACTATGGCTGAGCTCATTAGGCACATGTGTGAGCAGAGCAAGGTTGTTGAATGTCACCACACCTGTGTGACAATGTGTTTTTTTTTGTGATAGGATCGTTTTTCATGGCAGGAAGTGTTATCTTTGGTTTGTTGTTAACAAACATAAAATAAAATTACAGTTCCTGTTTTGTTTTTCATAATCTTGCAGATTGTATTGTGTGTGACTAATAAAAAGTTATATTTGTAAGGGAAAACCCAACAAAACCACAAAAACAGTTTTAGATAGCAGTATCTGCACTCTCATATATGATCCCTACACATTAGAGTCAGAAACATTTGTAATGTGGGGAGGACACACTGATTGGGGGGGTCTGGGGTCCTCATTTGTGCAATGTCCAGTGCAGGTGTTGATAAACTCTGCTTTCTTAAATCCAAGGTCACCGCAACAGTCTACCAGAATGTTTTAGAGGACTTCATGATTCCTTCTCTTGAGGATCCGCACGGAGATGCAGATTTCATCTTCCAGCAGGACCTGGCCCATGCCCATGCTGCCAGAAGCACCAAAACCTGGTTTGATGCTCATGTCACAGTGCATGACTGGCCAGCCAACTCGCAGGACCTAAACCCCACTGAGAATCTATGAGGTTTTCTCAAGAGGAGAATGAGGGGCACCAGACCCAACAACAAAGAACAGCTGACAGCATCAAGGAAATCTGGACTTCCAGAACTCCCAGTCAATGCCACGTCGCATCGAGGCAGTGATTAAGACAAAGGGATTCCCAACCAAGTATTGAAAATTGACATATTGTTTTGAAAGTACCATATTTTGACTGATTTGTTGTGATCCTAATTTATTTCTTGTTTTTCTGCAAAAACTGAAAAGTAGCGTGGACTGATGTCTTCACTGTACAGGGAGTCCTCGACTTACGGCAACTCGGACTTACGAACGGACTTACGAACAGTACAGTTGTACATTAAATACAGCACTGGTATGTGTTTTTAGATGAAAGCATGTTAGCTAACCGTTTGTAAACAAAGTTCTGTGCATGTTTATGAACCATTATGTACGTTTGGGTTGAAAAACGGGTGTTTGGCGCAGCGCTAGCATACATTTTCCGACTTACGAACGAAAATCCGGACGTACGAACGCACGTGCTATGGGTTCCGACTTACGTCAAAATCGAGTTAAGAACGGTCCTTAGGTCCGGAAATCGTTCGTAAGTCGAGGACTCCCTGTATTCTAATTTTTTGAAATCCTGTTTTCATGGGTTTCATGAGCTGGAAGACCAAATTATGTAAAAATAAAAAAATAAATACTTGAATTTTTTTTTATTGTGGGCCCTAAATCTATCATCTATTAAAGATTAACATTTTGAATGGAATTATGGAAGTTAAACAACTTTTCCATGATATCCAATTTTTTTTTTGAAAGGGGCTGTAAGGAAACATTTGATTCATTACCTATTTTAGAGTAGCCTGATCAACAGCTCCCCACCTGTCGACAACTGCCGGCACTAACATAGCCCTAAGCTAGTGCACAATACCGAGGTGTCTCCCCCTCCTCCCCCTGCCCTGTCAACAAAAAAAATAAATCAATAAAAATAAAAAGAGATGAGCAACCTGCCAAGACGAGTGACCTCGGGGAAACACTGCATGTGGCGTGGTGAACTGTAGGTTACCAGGAAAACCCGGAGTGGACTTTTAGTGGTTTGAGTAATCTCCTATTTATCAAACAGAATGGATTTGTTCACAAACACACAGAAACAGCTCTGGCAGAACTAATATTTCATGGTAAGTGTGTGTGTGTGTGTGTGTG